>BQKZ01001655.1:61430-77356 GCA_036244855.1 Temnopleurus reevesii
TCATCTTATCTTTCCATTTTCACTGACATCACATCACTGTCTGGGGGAAAATTCCCCTTTAAGCAGGTACATTCACAACTTCTTTTGATTGAAACACTCCATTCACTTTTGCATCCTGAAAGACTTTGTGAATTGTTTGCTGATAATTTAGATTAATTATTTTGGTAGAATCATACAGGATTTATCAAGAGAAGTTAACTTATTTGATTGCTGTTTTAACCCATATAATTTGATTTGCATATTAAGGACAATTGTTATCTTGATATTTGTGCCAAAGAAATAACTTGGCTGCAACAGGAGCTCTCCACCCTCTGAGATTTTCAGCCAGGGATTATGTACTTTGAAATTGAATTTTCAGTACCTTTGCTTAATCAAGAACTTATTAATCTCTTATCTGTAGATGTTTCTTATAATTTAATTATTGTATGTTCACTGTACATAACTTCTCTAGCAGGATTATAGAGTATTAAACAAATTATTACCATTGTTCAATTTATTTATACAATTAAAATGAACAATACATATGAATGTGAAAAATTGACTCATCAGTATCAAATTGTCGATCATTTCATTGCATTTTGTACCATACAACAATGTGTGCATTATGGTCAGAAACTAGGCTGTACATGCTGCTACACGTATGTGTTGTGAAATTGCAACAATTTGTTAGTGATGATTTAGGATTTAATTTATAATAGAGCCAGCTGGAAAAAATGGGATTTCTCTCCAACTACATGATGTGAAGCTTTCAGTACTTGTAGATTTACAAGTACACATGTTCCTGAGGTTGCTTTGTATTCCAAATTCAAATTAGACTTAGGGAAAGTATTGAAAATAAGTTGGAAAGTTTTATTTTGTATTGTTTATACCGTCCAATGACATTTACTACAACTTTACACACAGTTGCATCTCATATTCACTATTGAGTCGTTTTGAAAACATGAAAGTTTAGTTAAATGTACATAATACCTAGAATATCACCCTTAACACAAGTTATCTGCCACTTACTACTCACTTGTGTAAAATATGGCAGAAAAAGACCAAGTATGGGCCAGAAAAATCTTTTAATAATCAAACGCAGAGAAATCAGATGAACAGGCAAGATAGATTGAAGTAAATCAGACAATAAATAGAAAGTAATTTTACATGTGAAATTGGCAACGGATGGTCATGACGTCATGACATACTTTGTGCACTTGCTGCAAGTATCTTGTGTTATTATATTTTTTCCCAAATTATTGATTCAACCTTTCAAACATATCTACAAAATATATATTATGCATTAATAGGTTAAAACATATTTTTAAACTTTTTTTTAGAATTAATCGTCTGTTTTGTTTTAAAACATTAATGATATGTTCGTCTAACTTTTCTTCTAAAGTTTTTATTAATCAGTTCAAGATTTTTCTGTCCCAGATCCAGTCTTTAAAAAAAAAGATAAAAAAGAAACACAAATGCAAATTATGATTTCTGACTACATGTATACTTGGTGCAAAATTCCAACATGATTTATTTTGGAAAATACATGTACATGTACTGTGAAATCTTGCATGAACTATTAGTGTTAGTATTGGGGAATACCCAATATATACAATCATGTAAATGTATGGAAAGTACACACAAGGACATGCACTACAACTGCATGGAAGTGGATGTTTGTATTGTAGCCAATACATAGCCAATACAACATTTTACAAGCCTTTTCCTTCCTGAATGTGGTTAAAATAGGAAGTTCAACTTCAGGCTCTGCAGGCGCGCACCATGGGGAGGGCTTTGAGGGCGCCAGTCCCCCGGGTCAGAGCTAGGGGGCGCCATAACTTGATGACCAAAAGGGCTTTATATAAGGGGGCGCCAAATTGCTGATAGGGTGGCGCCAAATTTTAGACGATTACCTTTTTTTTTTTTTTTTTTTTTTTTTTTTNATTGCCGTTATCATTATCACGATCATCATCATCATTATCATCATCATCATCATCATTGTTATCATAATAATCATCGTCGTCGTCGTCATCGTCATCACCATTCATCGTTGCCGTTATCATTATAATCATCGCCACCACTATTATCGTCACTATCCTCATCAACAACACTACTCTCATCGTAATCATCAGCAGCAGCATCACCGTCATCATCATTGTCATCATCAGCAGCAGCAACAGCAGCAAAAACAACATCAATAACACGACTATCACTTTTGCTGACTCCCCATCATCAGCATGCACTTTCATCAAAGTTTTCATAATTGATTCTTTTCAATATCTGTCATATATTAGCAGCGTTTATATTTGATAATTGTTAGGAATTAAAAGAATGAAAAAATCTTTGCTTTTCCCAGATACCAATCACCATCACGGTAGCCTCCCTGCAGCCCTTGACATCATCCTTGATTGAGTTCCTAGAAGAGATGCATAAACCAACCAAAGCAGCTACCATCAATCCTAGGGCTCTCTTCAATCAGGTCTGCAATAAGTAAGTCCTGTTCCAAATCTAATTTTTCTGTTTTTTATGTTTTGTATAATTTTATTCTCTCCTTGATTAATGAATGTTTTTTCCTCTTTGTTATAAAGTTTTATGTGTATTTGTATGAGTGAGAGTGCCCTTACCCATTCCAAAAAAAAACAAACACCAAGACATTTTCCAAAAACGTACCGTTGCTTTGAAAGAATTTATAGATTAAAAGATATTCATAAATATTCAATTTGATGAATTAAACGATAGAATAACTTTCCTTTTCTCCATCTTTTATAAGTTTAAACCTCCATGGGAATTCTGTAAAGTGAAATATTTCTTATCATTGTTCATTTCAGAGCATCTCGGTTCAAAGGATACCAGCAGCAAGATAGTCATGAACTACTGAGATATCTACTGGATGGTATGAAAGCAGAAGAGATCAAGGTAAAAATCACTTTTTTATATTTACATGTATATTAACAATGATTATTTAATATTGACATACATACATTGATCACAGTTAAGTTATCGCAAGTTATATTGCCCCTGGGCAAGTTCATTATCGATTTTACATTTGGTGTTATTTTTATGGTAGGACATAACACTTTTGAAATGACGTTTGTATACAGAATGCCAGAGTTTAAAGCCCAAGTACAGTTTTGGTAAAAGCGAATATTTTTATCGCCGAATTTTGTCTTCAAATCGATATAAAATGAAACATGATATCATTAACATAGTGTACAAAAGATTGTGCGGAAAATGACCAAGGTTTGGAAAAGTTATAACCTAAAGTGTGCAAAATATTTCAGCGTCGTAGCCCCCGACACTAATTCAGTATTTTCTTTCTTGATAAAGGACAGCTTCTCATGCACAGAATTGGATGAAAATTTCAGACTTTATTCTTTATGTATTCCTTTTTAGCGTGCTTTAATCAAAACTTTAAAATAATTTTGTATATGCCCGATTAGAAGCTAAATATTGTTGTAACCAAGAGAGGGCGCTAAATACGATTTAACGGTCAAATTCAAATTTTCAAAAGAATTCGCTCGTAGAAAAATATGCTATGGTCTTGAAATGTGTATAGAAACTATATGTCATGGTAAATATCCCCAAAATTCACATTTCTTTCATCTTTACCAAAACTATACATGGGCTTTAAAGAATGTTTTTGGTATTTTTCCGTCTCATGCCTACATCAGCTACACTGTTCAAAGGTGGGAAGAACACTGAATCATTTATTCTTCGTGCAAATTGTCTGTGAAGAGACCACATTTAGTGAATATCTAGCCTACGACTATCTTGTTTGACGACAAATGTTGTCCGTTTCAGTGCATCCATAGGTAGTGAAATTGAAGCCCCCAAAATAGAAACAATCTTTGCATAATCATCACATCTCAACACCTATTTAACAAAGATATTTGCTTAATGAATATTTGTTTTATGAATAGCGAATGCAGCAAGGACTGACTACTTTGTTCGATGTGAAGAAAGCTAAGGTGAAGAATATTGATGAGGCCACCAAGAAAAAAATCAAAGGTATGAACAGATGACACTGCAACTATGTTAGCCCAGTCATTGAATGTCCACATTAGCTTAATGTTGTGACAGTGAATTTGGAATTCCTGCATTCAGGAAGTTGGACGAAATATTTTCCTACCCCCCTACCCCAGTATGTAACATTTACAAAGATGTCTAACAAATATACTTAATATTTGTTACTGGTCAATATTCTGGAAGGAATGAAAGATTATCTTGATAGCTTTTTATTTGCTGCATGTCTTGAGAGTCAACCCTTGATTTTGTAGTACATCAGATGCATTACTCTATAAAGGAAACTAACAAATTAAATAAAAACAATCCATTTATTAATTAAAAAAACAACTATTCAATGTGTGTCTGCTTTTAACATAAGGAAATGAAAGCTGAATGTGGTTGTCAAGAATAATTGACTGAATACTTGTTGAAAATATTTACTATTAAAAAAAAATTTGAAGCAGAGAAAACTGTTCTTTTTACAGCGAGGCAGCAACTCACTGCGATAAGGTCTAGAATATAAAAAACGTATTCATGAAAATCTGGCTCTGAATACGTAGCAATACGTAGCACTTGCTACTTTAAATGATCATAATTCTGTATTGAATAAAGATATTGATATGAAATCTTCAGGAATATTTATTTAAAACTTTGAAAATATATATCCCAAATCATAAATATATATTTTTGTTTGCAAGTGGTTTAAAGTGTGAGGTACATTTTGGAAAAAAATCAGAACTGAATCGCTTTGTTCATGGCCTTGTAAATGCTATTAATTACCAATGATTATCAATGAAAATTTATTCATGGTCTTCAATATAAACTCCTCTACTTTTCAGAAATATCTTAAACATTATTACATTTCAAAGTTTATACCACTCAGGAGCCAGCATTTTATGATGCATGTTCCTTTCCAGCAAATTTCCAGCCATTTCATTGGCTGGCCCGATTTCAAGATGTGTGTGATTGGTTAGTTTATACATCCCGCACACAGAGTGTGACACGTAAACAATCTAACCGCATGGCCTGGCCAACGGTTCACATGTGTTTGAAACTCAGTGTTGGCATTGCTCCAAGCTTCCCTTAGCCAATCAAAATGCAGCATTCATATTCTTGCTATGGAATATTTGGCTTTTTATACATAATGCTGACTCCTGACTGGTATAAAGGGTGAATGATATTAAAAAATATATGGATTCGTAAGCCAAGATTTCATTCTTTCCAAATATCTTACTTTTAGAGAGAATCATGAAATTTTAGGCCCTTCAATTGCCAATTAAAATGACCAGATAGAATCAAGTTTTTGGTCGAAATAGTTCCACATTTTTTTCAGTATTAATCAGAGGATGTCAATCACAAAAATCAACTGGGAATAAAGTTCAGATTATGTATTTTCGACAGGAGCAAAGATCTCCGAAATTGAACAAGAAACACTCAATCTATGACAATTCAAAAAGTTGTGTTTTTGTCCATTACCCTGTGATTGGTGTTTATCAACTATTTGGTGATTTTTATAAAACCTCCTCTTTTACCTCATTAAAGAGCCTGTTGCTGTGTACCTGTTTAATCCCAATAATTCCTTTTATTAGTTCATAATTATATGAAATATAAGGCTTTAACTTGTTCATCCATTAGTAGTTCTCTATATCACTCATAAATACACTGACACAGTGTTCCAATTCTGAACACTTTATAACACCCCTCCATTTTTATATAATGAATGTATTCTACTGGCTTGCCATTGATAAGTTGTCATTGGTGTTAATTTGGATGTCAAATTTGATTGTGTTCATTTGTTCTTTCTCCTCAGAGTATGGTAATCACAGCAAGCATACCTTTGTAGACACTGTGTTTGGAGGTCATCTAATCAGCTCGGTCAAATGCAATGAGTGTTACAACGTGAGTAATATTCATTTTCTTTTCATAGCGTTCATACAAGTCCTCTCCATTTTGTTCTTCAAATTTGTATGCAGTTCGTGGTCAAGTTCTTTATCAATAATGAATTCAACCTGGAAGCATGCTTTCAAACCCTTTTTTTATCTGAAATATGTTAAAATAGATATGAATTAATTCATGTTTTTCATGCTTAAATATTACAACAGTCTGTTAGTACATGTAGAAATATTTAGATATGTTAGTTGTATCATAAAAATTGAGACAAGCAAAATATGTATGAGTTTAGTCTGCCATCTTACGAATAAAGATTTAAGCCACCTTTGCAATGACAGTACTGTGAGTGCATAGATGCCATGGTGAATTCAAATCACATTTGAGGTGTTGTAAATTATAAATTGTCTCAACATGCTTTCTTTCGTTCTGCTCTGTTTTCATATTCATTTTTTTCTTTGCAGATCTCTGAAATCCTGGAACCGTTCTTAGATCTCTCTTTGCCCATCACTGAAGCAAAGGTAAACCAATTTTTACTCCATCTCACTCTTATTATATATTTTTGTTTTTCTTAAAGACAACAGTAGCAATGCAGATAATTCAACCTTTTGGGGTATAGAAAATATACCTTTTGTGAACAAAGGGCCAAACTCTGAAGTTGTCACTTTAAAAAATTATTTAAGTATTAAAAAGTCTATCTTATAAAAGTGAATCATATAAAACCTGTGTTATTGACCTCTTCTTTGTCAAATTTTTCATTAGTCGAACATATTTTTATGGTCCCAAGCGACTAGGGTAGATTTGACAGTGTAACATCAATGCTTAATGTAATAATAAAAAAATACATAACTTTAAAGTCAGTCCGTTATGATCGAAAGGACTTCCGGTTGCGAGCGCGCACGGACGGCGTGTTGTGTATTGGCAACAATTATATTTGAACATTTCCTTGCTTACGCACCTTGCCAAGCTCAGACACTCGGGAAACTTCGTACAAATTTCCGATCCATGATTCCTCCCCTCTTTAGCTTCGATTTTTCTAAAAATGTATGAAAAGCATTCGTATGCGATTGACGAAATGTGAACTAGCAAAATATATCTTGCTCGCTCGCTATTCCAGGTTAAAAATGCCATGATTTTTCTGTTCGCCAATCTTCGTAATCAAAATGGTAGCGGCCAGTTAGCCACGCCCTGATCGTCATGTTGCCCCGCCTTTAAATGAGTGGATGAAAAATTGTGATACTCAAACTCGCTTTGGAATGTTCATATCCATATTATATTATTTTGCCAGATGTCATATTCTGCCATGAAATCTGTATCTTCAAAACCCATTTTTTCCTAATTCGGAACAGGGAAGCAAGAGGAACCTGTCTAGTAGTAAGAGCCTTGATAAACCGTCAGCAAACGATCACCAGCCGTCTAGTGAGGGCGACAAACCAACGCTAGCTGCAATGGCAGCAGCTGCCTCAGCTCCTGATGAGAGTAAAGGACTTAGCAAACATCAACTAAATAAGCAGAAGGAGAAAGCTAGGAAGGAGGCAAGGGTAAGGTTGATTCAAGATTTTCTGAATAAAAATTTATCTATTGGCTACTGGAACCGGGTGCCACTCGTATGGTGCTGTCACATTAATTCGCCCATCATGTTAATTCGTACATCATATGAATTTCTACAAAATCGATGAAATATTACAAATCTGACATCACCATTGTGAAGAGGGATGTTTATTTGCCTATTGTGGAAATTTTCTTAGCAAAAGGACCAAAAACAAAGAAAATATTGCCAAAAGATCGGCAGATTTGCTTGCATTTGCAGAAAAACACTGGTCTTGCGACACTGATCTGAATTCTTCTGATTTTCGAACAATTATCATCAAATTTGTAAGTAAGCAGACATACCATTTGATTTCTTGATATTTTGTGGTCAAACTAGTGTAAATTTACCGTCTTAGATGGAAGAAATTTTACGGTAAATCTTGTTCAAAACGGGTTCTACGAATTAATATGACACAGTTTGTTGAGAAATTTCGCCATTTTCCAGCATAGAGCGATGCGATCATTTTGTCAATCGAATTCTAATATCGCGATATCTCCGTGATTTTTTCTTGAATTGATTTTATTTTTAGAAATAGTTGAAGCCTAAAATATGTAGTTTCATTTCGTGCCAAGATTTTAGAAAATAATTTTGTATTTTAAGAGATATATTTTGCTAAGTACCACAATCTAAAAATGGTCTAGAAAAACTATACAAATTAGTGTGACCCCATCATACAAAGTCTATGGGAACATTCAGTATTCAATGGGTAAATGCAAATCAATCCAAGTTAGGGGGTGTTGTTCAAAATCAACTGCAAATCAACTGCAACTTTGCAAGTTGTAACGCGCATTTTCATTCGCGCACAGAATGCGCATTTAACAAGACGTGCATAACAATGATAATGATTAGCGCGTACCGATCAACTGCAACTTCCGATCAATTGCATCCTTTGAGCAACACCCTCTTAGTCAATCCCTGTACAGGTAGGTTCCAAACTGCTATGAATAACCTGTCTTAGTTTGATGGGGAGCTGCAAGGCAGAAATGCTGATGGGGGTACACCGATAGCTCTGCAGAGCGCGAGTGTTGGGAGGGCAGTCAGGTAATGCCCAATTTTCTGACCTGCAATACGATGTTACAATTTTGTACAGAGAAGCACCTGGCAGTGGTGAATGATTTGACTATTGCATATGCTAGACATTGGGAAATGCTTGTGTATGACACAAGACATGATCATGATTGATACATGTGTTGGAGCGAAAGAGGTTTAATAGTATGGATAGTATAATCTTATTTTGAGAAAATTGAATGTGCAAGATCAATCAGTTTCTTGATAGAGGCAGTAATGCTAGTCTGCAAGTTTATAGACCAGTGTCATGAGCATTTTTTTAAAGTGGATTTGACGCCATATAAATTATATATTATGTATATATATATAACGTTTTATAATCCGTTCACTTAGGTTGAAATTTATTTGATAGAATTGAGCTGTCATAGGCAATCATTTGTAGTGTTTTCTTCACTGTTCTTGCCAATCTCTGTTCATGAATTCAGTATGTGAGCCTGTCCCAACCTTAACAATAAACATTCCTGCGAGATATCTGCAACAATGTTACCAATTCTCACCTGTTTGTTTATCAATTTTAATCAAGTTTAATATTCATTCATTCATTATATTCATTTCTCATTTGCAAGAGCAGATAGTTGTTTGATTGTTAATCCTGTGTCACATTAAATTTATTTCAGAGGAAAACAAGAAGAACGAGGACTGCATCCCAATCGGAGGACCCATCGGAGGAAAAGAAAGATTCTCCTGTTCAATCTGAAAACGAGGAAGAAGCGAGAGAGGAAGGAGTCAGCTACAGAGACCCAAACGATGCTGACAGCGAAGCGTCGGTCCTCGACCGTCTGAGCAATGCAGGGAGCAGTAGGCGGTGCAGCGAACAGGCCCCAGGGGGTGATGTCGGCATCGGGGGTCTGCCCAACAATCTTCCGGAGGTGCCATCGGAGAAGGAAAACGAGGAGGCCCACGAGATGCAAAACGGTGACAGGGTGGAAAGCATGGACCGACTGTCGCTAAGTAGTCGACCGAGTACAAGTAGCAGCGGATCACGACTTAGCCCTGTGCCGAATGCGAACTCGTTCAAGGCGTTGACGGACGAGATGTCCGCGACAACCGATGAAGAGAAAAGAACAGGCAGTGAAGAATGCAAGACAGTGAAAGAGAACGCTGATGTCAAAACCTTGCGAAATAAGATGGCTTTGTTAAATTTGAAAGACGGGGACAAGAAAACTGAAAATGGGAAGACGGATGATAAAAATGAATGCAGCGTAAAGCCTGAAGTGATTGTAAATGAGAATGGAATAGAAACACCCAAAATGAATGGCACGATGGATGATTCTGACAATAAGAGTGCAGATAATCGCAAGACCAGCTCGGATAGTACGCATAGTAAAGAAGACACTCCTTTGGTTAACGGCACTGACTCGCAAGATTCAAAGAATGAGAAACTCCATGGCGGAAACGAGAGAACTTTGAATGGACCTACAGGTATCGCTCCACTCGCGAAAATTCACGAATTGGGTGAAAGCATCGGAGAATGCAATCACGTTGATGCAAAGAAAAGTAAAAGCTCAACCAGTGCAACAACAAAAGACGATGTTACTGCAACAAATAAAAACAGCTCAACAAAATCCAATGGTTCGGGAAAGACGAAACCCCATCCCATTTCAACTCAAGCTGCCATGAAGCTGAACGCTATGAGTCCACCGATTTCGCCCGTATCGCCGACGAGTCGAGCCCGCGTTGCCTCGACGCTGGCGCCGAGGTACCAGGCGAAGAACCAGGAGTGCTCTGTTATGTCCTGTCTTAATCAATTCACAGCCCCGGAGCTTCTTACAGGAACTAACAAGTTTGGATGAGAGATATGCACGAAAAATCACAAAGGTATGCTCTTTTGCTTTTTGTTAAAAGGCAAATGGCAAGAAAGTTTATGCCACCCATCTCAAGGGGCTGGTTTATTTTTCTTGTGATTTTCTATGTTTTGTATCTGCTTTCTGTTTGCGTTATATTATGAAATTATATTTCGTCAAAAGTTATCATGAAGAAACAATTGAGAGGGCATCCTATTGAAATGCATGCCAGTTCTGTAGAAGGGTACATTTCAATTAAAATTTACCTGTAGCGATGTTTTCATACAACAGTATCCCTTGGCTTTTTTGGCTTTGTGGACCCAAAATTCATAAATATAGAAAATTTTTAAATTCTGAATGTTTTTGGCTCTGACTTTCTTATCTAACCAACAGAAGTTTATCAAAAATTAGGAAAATTGAGGGATCGGGTTGTAATTCTAGATGATGCATTTGCCACGATCATTTGTATTAAATATTCACCTCCAGTTTCACTTTAGCTTCTTGATCACAAAAGAAGGTTCCAAGTGTGACTCTCATTCAACACTTTTTCATCGAATAAAAAGGATGGAAATTTTTCCTGTGTCCATCTAGCATGTTAATGATTGAATAGAGATTGTTTACTCTGTCCCAGGTCTATTTCCTTCTGCTCACAGTGAATCTTTTCTTATACAAAACCATTCTCTATTTTTCATATAGTTGAGGGTAAAGAAAAGGTTAAGTATACCGATGCCAGCAAGCAGCTCCTCATCCATCAGCCTCCTCCGATTCTCACCCTGCATCTCAAGAGATTTCAACAGGTAAAATCAACAACAGATTCGTTATTTTCTTTCTTTGTGCACCTTGAGCACAAAATCTTAGTGGATTTGGCGCCTAATAAATCACATGTATTATTATTATTATTATTGTTACTCACTACAGTACTCAAAATAAGTTATGGATCATTCTGAAATGAGTATATGAAATTGTATTCAAGTGTTTATGAATCTGGAAATTACCTAATGCAATCTGTTTTGAATGTCATCAGCGTGCCTCCTCACTGCTAGGAGATCCCGGGTTCAATTCCCGGACACGTTGTACCAACATAGGTTAAAAGGTGGAAATTGCTAGTGCGCTCTCTGACTTTCAACAAGAAAAGAATAGAGCATTATATTGAACTGGCACTGCTCAGTGGCTGCAGGGTCAACAATCTGAATAGGCAAAAAGAATTTCAGCTAAGAAATTATACAATTTTGAGCTTACTTCATCAAAACGTTTATCATTTTATTATTATTATTGATACCTATTTACTCCACAAGTCCTAAATACATGTAAATGAATACACAAATATAAGGTAATTCACAATATATTGTTCATGTTCTCATAAATTTTTAGGACGCTGTTTGGCTGCAGCCACAATCTTGATTTTGCTCCGTCTTTCTCCTCCTAAATTGAAATGTCTTTGTTTTTGCAGGTTGGGTACAATCTACGGAAGATCACCAGACACATAGAGTTCCCCTCTACACTGGATGTAGCACCGTTCTGCAGCTCTGCATGCAAGGTAAAGATCAGTGTTAATCAATGATAAAAATACAGGGCAATTCCACATGAGAACAATTTGGCAATATTTATTTAAGGTTACTTTTATTTTGCTCAGAAACGGTATAAGTAATAGGAAGCATAATGCACTTGATATAAAGATATAACAAAGATTATCTAACTTTGTGATTGCATTGTACTGAGTTACGGAAGCTGAATTGATTAGCATTTTGAAATGTTTTTTTATCTTTTGTTATGGTTCATTTTACATTGGTATACAAACAGTGAAATATTGTCATTTGGTTTTATACAGTTTTTTGTTGTGTAGTTGAACTCAGTGGTGATCACCTAAATGTATTTGCTCGAGGTAGGCAAACTGTGAAAAATGGTGTTTCATACTCTTTGCTGTACTTGAACACAGCTATGCAAAGGCAATATTTGGCTTATATTATCAAGATCAAATTAAAATCTTGCTACATGTAGGTTCAGCCGATGCTATGTTCATTATTCTAAGCCTTTTGCTAATACGGGAATTACCATCTGTTTCAAGATACAAGCAATTTAGCAGTTATAATCTGTGAGCAACCGGATAGTTGATTAAGTTTGAACCTCTTTAGGGAGCTTTGGCGGATAGAGTGATTGTTTAGCTGGCCCACAGCCATATGCTTCCTGAATACGGATCTATTTTTATTCTTTTTATATAGTAAATTTTTATTTTATTCTGTCATATTTCCAGATATTCTAATTTTGAAGTATATTAGTATGGTTGCATACAAAACACATTTAGGGTGATTCAGCATTGTTAAATACCTGTAAATGCCTTTCAGATGTTTGCATCACTTTTATCTGCTTCATTTTACAGAAGTATGCGAACAGCGAAAACAGGGTTTTATACAGTCTGTATGGTGTTGTCGAGCACAGCGGTCGGTTACAGTTCGGTCACTACACTGCCTTCGTGAAGGTACGGCAGCCCAATCAGAAACTGACTTTCTACACGCTAGGCATCCCTCGGACTTTGAACCTCCTCAACGAGACGTGTGATCGACAGAAAACCGAGCGCAACAACGAGGAGCGACTCGCCAAGGAAAAGCTCCGATCATCCGCCAAGAAAAGTGACGATGGTAGCGACGGATCAGCCGGCGAGAACACTGAAAAGAAACCAGAATCGCTGAATAAATCAAGTAACTCCGTGAATCATGTAGTCCCCGAACGCAACCACATACAGAGCGCAGTTATGCCGTTCCACGCTGGACGCAACGTCAGTATCCCCTCAGGCAAGTGGTATCACATCAGCGACACGCATGTCACTGAAGTGAACGAGAGCAAGGTGTTGAACGCCCAAGCTTATATTCTCTTTTACGAAAGGCTGGTGTCATAGTAGTAATCTTACACAGTAAAGATGCTTCCATTTATTTTTAGAGATACTAACCATTCAGGACTATGCATGAGTCAAAGATCAAATATGAATGACGAAACATCTGAAGAAAATTCAGAGAAATCATAACAACAGTAACCACACTTTCTGGCATTCTCCGGTTGAGAAAGCCTTGAATTCATATGAAAATACACCTCATGCATTTTCCAGAATGGTTGGCATATCTGTATTTGATGCAATTGCTTTGTTTTCAATGATTACCTTTAGTTATATGCATGTACTGATCTGTTTTGTTCCTGTACTTCAGAAAATGAAATGATTTATTTTTAATACAAAAATTGTTTTAAATTATTGTACATGGAACCACAAGCAAAGTGTATATTATAGAAAATGCTAACAACTAAAAATATATTGCTTAACCTAAAAACTTTAAATTTAGTATACATTAAGAAAAAATTGTTTGAGCATTATTTGCAATGCTAGAAGCGTTCATTCGCAGGTGATGGAAATTTAATCCTGCGGAAAATTTCAATAGTGCTTCACTCATGAATGAAAAGGAAATTTTGTCGTGTAGTTCTTTGAATTTTCACTTTTTGTGTCTAAAAGTCATAGATGAACCTTTCCAAATGTGGTATTCAGGGAATTTTGTGTTCAGTTACTCTTACTATTTACTAAAGGACCCTGGACTGCTGGGATCATAGGGGGCGTTGTTCAAAAGTTTGCAATTGATCGCAAGTTGCAGTTGAATCAGAACGTGCCAATCAAAATCATTGTTTCCTGCTCCTCTTGTAAGAACCCCTTTTAATGGGCAAATGAAAATGTGCGTTACAATTTGCAACAGATTTGCAGTTGAATTGCGATCAATTGCAACTTTTGAGCAACACCCCCATAGACTTACTGAAAATGGACTGCAAACAATATTTACCCCTAGGAAGATCCACTGACAGATTTGAAATTCATGTGATTTTGCTTGTCACTCGCATTTTTTAACCATTTACGGCTTGACAAATATTTTTTTATTGTGCACAGTGCCGGAACAGCACACTGATCATAGCAAATTTGATCTCAAAAGTTGCGCAAGACTTGAAATAAAAAACTCACAAAAAATAATGGCGTTTCAGGCTTCTCCATAAAAAAATGTTGAGGGGGGGGGGTGGGCCCTACACCACCCCTCCCCTCATAGGGTTAGGGTTAATGCTTAATCTCTTTGTAATCTGGCTTGTTCTATTTGTGCATACTGTTTACGAATCTTGAATTGGCATAATATTGATAACATTACTAATGTTGCCCTGAATATTCTTGATGTATATAGGTAACAAGGAATTACCATATTATAATGTGCCAATATGACATCATTGCTTATTGCCAACAAACAATGCAGTTTTATTTGTAAATTCATTTTGTTTTTTCTGCATCTATCATTTCAAATCAACAAAAACGAGTGTCTTTATTGAAGTGTGTTTGTAACCAATCTTTTCCATGTTTATGCTGCTTGTATACTGTTCGAGAAGTAACAAAAATCAGTCAAGGTATGTATTATCTATTCTTGTCATTGATTTTCAAGCAGAGAATATTAAAAGGGGATGTATGAAATTGTTGATGTAAATACATGTGAAATGCAGCTGAAATGTTGTTATGAGTTGATGTCTGTAACTTTCTTACCTCAGAATGATTCTGTAGCTATTTGCTGTATAGATGATATTTGCAGGATGTGCTTTCCTTTCCATTTTCCATAGCAGCATAGTGGAGTTGTTGTAGTGTAGTGGTAGTCTGCAAGAACAGACCCTTGGGTTTCGTTGTGCACAAACACAGAGAGTGATACAGGATATGCACTGTGTGTCTCATTGTGTGTCTCGTGAAAGAGCAATGCTGTATGTGTGTGATGTAGTCACACAGCGCATGCCCTGTATCATGCTCTGCACACTCACACACCGAAAGTATCGGGTTTGTGCTTTCAAACTAGTGTAGTGATTCCGACTCATTCAACCAGAGGGTCGCGGTTCAAAACCCACAGGCATACAGAAGGGTTGATCAATCCATGGAATTGCCAAAATATTAGTATGATTTTATGATTATTTTCATACTGTTATGAGCACCAACAAAAATGTGTGCTTGCTGGAAGATTTACGACACTCTTTTACCCACCCAAACTTCCCAAAATCAAAACCATTGCAGTAATTAATTTTCTTCTTTCTTTTTCATTAATCATGAGATGTAGTTAAGTGGATTAGTTGTAAAACATTTTGACATAATGTAATTCCCATTAGGTCTTCATTTGATTGATATTGTATTTTTGCTTCTTCACATTCATTTTATTTTCGTAATGAATCATCTTGTTGTAAATCAGCAATGTCAGTATTTTTCTTTCTTTCATTTGAGGGCATATTTGCATCGTATTTTCTAATTCTGTATACATGTACATGCTGAAGTCTTTATTTTACCTCATTCTGTTTAACTAGAGTAATTTTTGCTTTACTTCTGCAGTCTTTAATGTAATATTTCGACTCAATCTTTGTAGTATAAAGCCTCATGCTGCTATCATTTATATCTTCCATACAGTGAAGAAGTAATTGTTTGTTTGGGATTAAAGTGGAATGAAACCCTGGAATTAATTTGCTATCAGTCGATGAAGAAAAATATGATGATCAAACTGTGAAAATTTGAGCTTAATTGGACAATCCGTTCAAAAGTTACGAATTTTCAAAGTTTCAATTATCCCATG
>BQKZ01001655.1:92232-105546 GCA_036244855.1 Temnopleurus reevesii
ACGTATCCACTCTGCTGAGTGCTCAAGGCGCTTTACATTATTATTACCCTGGCTTTAGCCCGGCAGCCATTCACGGCGCACTTGGCATTTCAAAGAATAAATATTCCTGCCAGGTACCCATGCACCTCACCTGGGTTGAGTGCAGCACAATGTGGATGAATTTCTTGCTGAAGGAAATTGACGCCATGGCTAGGACTCGAACCTACGACCCTCTAGTTGAAAGGCGAGAGGGGTCATAAAATCTGTCGTTTTATTAACAATCACTCATTCCACAACAGTTACAATTGTCTAAGAAGACAGTGCTTAAGATTACTCCAATCGAATGCAATTATTAATAGGATTAGCTAGTGTTAACTCTGGCTAATCCAGAGAGGTTTGCTGGCCACAACACATCTATCCCCATAGTAGGTGTGAAAATAATTAGCGTTGAATTGAGTGGATTGCATCATTATCATTTTCATCAGGGAAAAAATCAGACACAATTCATGGAATTCTGTTCTACTAAAAAAGTGAAAACCCTGAAGGATATAATTCATGAGAAACATCAATAGCAGAGGAATATGGAGCATAATGACTTTATTTAGAGAATTTAATTTCTTTTTACTGTGTCCATCCTGTGCATGTTATTTTTTTCCATTGAATTTCAGGACTGAGTTTGATCCCGAGAGGTTTGCAGGCCACCATACGCCAATCCTGGTAGTAGGAGTGAAAAAGGACCAACTCGATACACAAAGACAGAATTCCTTAGGAACATCCTCGATAGCAGAAGAATGTGGTGCAGATGAAATTAATTTAGTGAGTTTTGATGATTCAATTTGTTGTTCAATATATAGTCAACTCAGCTCTGCCCAAGTTGACTTGTCTATAAAGTGGAATAATTGCCTTCTGTAAGTCGATATAAAGTTGAATTTCTCCATTAACCCTTTGTGCGTTTACCCATAAACCCCCTGTGTGTTGCATTGTTTAGGGTGTGTACATTTACCCAAACGAATCTGTGCAAAAGTGCGAAGGAAACAGGCCAATGGATGTTCATTGACGCGAAGAAAACGTGGAATGAGTTAAGTCAAGCAGTGTTTAATGTTTCTAAGAGATTTACAAAGAGATACCTGTACTAGCATTTATGTTTAAGTTGTCAGTAACAAAAGTATGATTGTAAAGAATGGTCCCCCTAACTCTATTTGGTGCCACCTGTTTTAAAAAGATAAATGGACCTGCATTTCCCCCACTTCATCGGGTTATAATAAACAACCACTCATCTCAAATATCAGTCTAATTGATATTGCTACACAAAATGAATTGTCCTTTGTAAATCATAGAAAATATGTCAAATTATATTTTGTAGCCTTTTCTCCCTTTTTTCTGTGATTTAGAATTGTACAGATGCCAAACACTTAGCTGCAGGGACAACGAATGCTGTAAAACTTAGTCGCTTCTTTGATAAGGTAAGTTGTTATGGTATGAAATGATACAGAAATGTCATTGTAATGGACCCTTAGCATGGTTTGAATCTAATATTTAATAACTTCTTTTCTTCCACCCCTTCCCTGAATTCCACCTTTCTTACTCTTTGTACTGTAGCTATACATTTTGCTTCTCTTCCTGTCTTTTTCATTTTTTTTCTTCAATTTCTTCTTCTTCTCTATGAGTGTGTCTCTCCCCTTCTTGTTCTCACTTGCCCTTCGTCTATTTTACTATCTGTTCAGAATACATGTATGTTCCTCCCTCTTAGTTTCCCCCTTCTCTCCCTCCACCTGGCTACNTAGCCACCATTGTGAGTGGTAAATTTACCCTTCATTATCAGATTCATTACCATAAATTTTTTCTTATTTGTTTAACTTTTATTTCATTAATAACATTGCATGTATTTCCTATCCTTTGAAAATGTCACAATGATAAACATGCAAAATGCTCATTCATAATCCCTCTCGCATTGCATGCAAATGGCTTTGATCATGTTGGTAATTTAGACTACCCAAAATTGTGATCTTGTTATATGGCTTCTACCATAACTATCCCTCTTTTTTATGAAGTAGGGGATTAGTCATATTCCTGAACTAATTTGGAAATCTTTTTCAATAACTTGTGAGCCAAAACATCATTGACATCCATATTGTATGTATTGAATATGGACTTTTTGGTGTCATATTAATTAATTTCCAATAATACTTAACTGCATGACAGTCTCATTCTCATAACTGATTTTATGGTACATGTATATGTTTTCTAACAATTTTAATATTAACTTACATGTGGGGTTTGTGCCTGATTTCCTTGCAATAGTGATAGTGTTGATTTATTTTTCATAAGTCTTAAAGCCTTCTCTTTGATATTATCTTACTTTTTTTTCTGCAGTTGTTCAAGTATAAATATATATTGATCCAAATGCTCAAAAGCCATGTGATCTAGGGCCAGGGCCTATTCAGACAACCAATTTATCAAGAAAAGAAACAAAAGAAACAAACAAAGCTCTGTTTTTATATTTGGATACACAAGTTTGTGTTAATATGGGCTTACATATGGTGGTAAAAAAAATGTTAGGTTGCCCTCAAATTTTCTTTTTAATACATTTCATGTGAAAAATAAGATTTACACGTACTGATGAATTTAAAGGAAATGGAAAGCCAAAGAACTAATGAACATTTTTTTTCAGGTTGTATTCATATATTTTCACTGATATTACTGTGATTTTTCAATTTGATTGAAAAATAAAAAGAAAAGTTCATGTCCGGCCATTGTCAGAGGGTCGGTCAGTTGAGGGCACCCGAACAATTATTTTTGCTTAATCTTTGGCTCTTGAGAATTTGGCTCAATATCATTGTCTGAGGTACTGCTAACATATCCTCCATCTGTTGCTTCTGAAGGTGATATCTCGTCGTAGCGGCCACAGTGCCAGGGAGGGGCCAAGAAAGGTGTGTAAAAAGGTCAAAGGTCAAATAGTATTTGACATTAGTTCCTATTGTTATGATTCATTCTAGTTATTTTCCACAGCCTGATTTGAGTGTTGGTTTGAAGTTGTGTTTGAAACAAACAAAATATTTAGATTTTTTTTCTTCACATGTATGAAATAAAGATATATAATTTTATGTTTCATCATTAGTATCCAGAAAATTTGTATCATTCCAAATTGTAAAGCATTGTATTAGAGGTTCTTGAAGAGGTTCATCTGATTGGTAAATCTATAATAATAGCGAATTTCATTAATTCACAATCAATTGGAATTTACCTTTGGTGAGCTTTCGCCTACTGTTTTCTGCAGGCTTCATCAGACTGGTGTTGACTCGCCGTAGATCATGGGGTATCGGCAGTCTTATAGTCCGAAAAAAAAAGTCGGCCATAAGTGATCATGTGGCTCAAGAAAACCACACCATTGATTGGAAGAAAAGCAGGATTGTGTCGAAAAACAATAATAAATTCACACGATGGATAAGAGAAGCTATCCATATCCAGCGGGGGCGTGAACACATTATGAATCGTGATGTTGGACAATACAAATTATCTTCGGCGTACATTCCCATTCTCTCGGACTATAAGACTGCCGATACCCCATCTACGGCGAGTCAACACCAGTCTGATGAAGCCTGCAGAAAACAGTAGGCGAAAGCTCACCAAAGGTAAATTCCAATTGATTGTGAATTAATGAAATTCGCTATTATGGTATTAGAGGTTGTATTCTGAAGATTAGTAATACAAGTTAATAGGATAGAACAGTAACTGAATTCCGATTTGTGAAGCATGTCTTATTATTGAGTTTATTTTGAGAACTTTAAGTGATAACATCTTAGGAATGATCCTCCTGCATTGCCTAGCATTTGTGAAATTTATTCTGAAGTATTTGTAGGAATTCATTTTGTATGTTTTTATGTTTATCCTAGTTTTTATATCAGTATTTGTGTTTCTCACAATGAACTTTCCCACTTGTTTAATCTTGTTGGCATTCTTGAATATACAATGATGGAAAAGCAAGAAATGCAGCTCTGTATACAATCATTTTTATGAACATTAATATTCTATGATTTACATTCATTTTCTGTATTTTTGTCCTATCTGGATTGATCTAGTTCTCTCAGGTAAATGTAGTATTCCATATTCATCCAACTTTGATACATAAATTACACATTTCTTTTTTTATAATCACTCTTAACCAATGAGGTTTTTAATTATTTTCAATGAAATAACATTCATCTCATGAATTAACTTCCATTTGTATCATTTCCATTGCTATATTTACTGCCAATCGTTGTGAGTCTGGTTTCTGTTCTATTGCTTTAACACCAATATTTGTGTGCAGATGCATTTAACAATCATATCTGCTCTTTGCTTGCACACATATTTCTTCATATGAGACTGTTTTCTCAATGTATGAGAGCATTGATTTCAATTTATTTGTTTATGTGCCATAATGATTTGGTTTAACAGTTTGCCATGATTTTATCTATTCAGTCATTGAAAAAAGAATATCCCTGTTCACATAACTTTACTTTTTATTGGTGTCCTTTAATAGATGTCTATGATTGAACCCCTACAGCCAGTAACTACCTTTAGACAGGTTTAAAACAATAATAATCAAATGGCTAAAATTGTTAGTTTTCTATCTAAAACAAATAAACTTGTTGGTGGAAGGGCTGGTTTGCTGTGTATGAATTCAGCATTGTGTGACACTATTACAATAGTTGGGCTTTTGATACTCATTTACTCAATGCGGGCTAAAGTGGTGGTTTTGATTCTAAATTTGTCGAGAGTTCTTTTGGGCTAAGTATTTTGGTCTAAATGTGATGAATCATCTGATTCTCATTGTACATTTATCAAACTGCTACAGGCACGCATTTGCCGTTGCATAGTTAGCAGCGCTAAACAATATCTCTAATTATATTTATTGGGTAACATACGATTTGATCAACAGCTATATCCTTCACCACTCTCTACAAGGCAAAAGGCAGCAAGACATGATGCATTTATATGCTCTCAATTAATAGGGTTCCTGCACTGTATATTCACAGAAAATTCTAGAAAAAGGCTGGTAATGGATAGTCAGGGAATTTGGACAAATTGTGAAAAGTAATGGAATTGAACCCCGCCCCCCCCCCCCCCCCCCCCAAAAAAAATGCTGTACATATACATCCGAGAGGAATGATCGCACATACATGTACACTGTATAAAGTGGGGAAGGTGTATTCACCTACATGTAAATATCTCAATTATCGGTCTTTTTAACAGATTTCTTGTTGTTTTNTCTTGGCAACAACTGAATTCGTAAATCGGACACTCTAAGGATTCCAAAAATGTAAGTTAAAAAAATGTGTTCGGAGGGTGCATGGGAAGCCCCCATTCCTACCATACTATAACTCCTGGCGCTGAATTGCACCTGAAAAAGGATCACTAATTGATCATACAGAATGCGTAGAGCATAGCTTTATGGAACACAGCCCCGGATTATGTTTCAGGTGTATTTTCATCTGAATTTAAAGCTTTGACATAGCTGCCAACTTTCACCAATTTTAGTACAGTATTCATTACTAATTTTGGCTTGAGATTTGTCTGTATCTACTGGCACACAGTATTAAACAATAGTGGGTTTTAGAAATTGGTGGACTGAGGTTTGTTGATGGTACGGGTAGAAAATGAGTGGCATCTGATGTGCGCAGTAAGTTACAAATGCGATTTGCGCATTATTTATTGCGTACATTAGATATGCACTCATTTTCTATGGTCCATAAGCCTCCGTCCATCAATTTCGAAGCCAACTACTAATACTGAGATGCCAACTGTTCCAGAATATGCATGAGGTGCCTCTTTTTTCATATGAATGAAAAACTTTCATTACAAGTGATTGGCTAAGTTCAGGCCCATATTCTGAAAACTTTTATTGTCTTGTGTTAAAAAATGATGTTACATGTTACTGTCACAACAAAGAGAATTGCATGCAATAAGCACTTCTAATATTTGGTGGGTGTGCAGAGGTCTCGTTTAACTTTACATGAGAATTGCAAACACTATGCATATGTTAACCAATGGTGTGTCAAAATTTTCACCTGTTACAAATAACATACTTTTGGTAACATCAAAGATAACACAGTTTTCAGAATTTGGACCCAAGTTGCGTTATGTATATTTTTCTTTTTACCTCAAACATATTTGTGAACAGTTGGCATCTCTGAATAATGCACTCATCAGTTATAACTATGTGCCCAGGTTGTGGGCACACACTGAATCTTCACCATGTTTGGTTGGGGATTAGCTCCAATATCGTCCCCCGAGGTCGACTGTCTGGAGTGATTACTTACATGTTTAATTGGGCTGTGCAAGTCACACACATAAAAACGCTTGCTCTTTTCATTCTAACCCATCAAATTAACACCAACTGTATACACAGCTGACCTCTCTGAAAAAATTGTCCACCCAGTTCGACTGTGTATGATATTTGCATACTTCACCATATCTGGTCTGCACACATGCTTTACCATTTTTTTCCCATCCTTATTCTCTGCACTCTATCACATACATCGAGACATGGATTTTAGAAATCAGCAGCAACAGAGGTTACCTACAGTACTTGAAGTGGTCCTATCCATTGTACACTACAAAAAATATTGAGGAACCATTTTCACTTCAGTAGGGGTTCACTTTTTAAGATATGTAGTGGAGCGAGAAACGCTGTGCAACAGGTGAAATCCCTGATGAGTGAAAATGATTACAGTGTGTTTGATTATACATGAGGCAGTTGCATTCATGGTATTTGCAGAAATATTAAGTCTTCATATATAAAAAACTTGTTAGTTGTGTATAATTGGGCTGTGTATTGTTCTTGCAGTGCAATGTAGATTTATTTTTCACCTTCTCGGCATTTTGCCTAATTTCATGTGTAGTATGTAATATTTTTCTATTGAGCTATTAAATGGCCTTTTGTTGACCTTTTGCACACTAACATGAGATCTTAGTTAGTTATCTGTCTCCCTTCTCTTATGATACCCAATTATTTCTATGTTTGATTTAATTTGTATCCATATTGACTTTATTGTTCTTTTAATTTACTATCATATATTCTGCTTTCTAATGTCAAAAGTGTACATGTATTTTTTATTTTTACTAGTATAACATTCATGACCCAAACTCTCAATACTTGTTTCATCAGAATGCAATTTCTTGTATGATTTTTCAGAAAATACAAATTACAGATTTCCAACAATATTGTGTGTTGGCACGACAATTTAATAAAAGATGAACTGAAATCATGCTGAACTTGCAGTAATGAGGTTCATTGGTACACTGTACATATGTTTCATGTATTATACCTTTTAATTTTGCCAATTGTCAGTCTGCATTATATTATGTTCCAAGTGGACACGATAGCTTCAGCAAATTTTGTATGCATTTAATATCTATTACCTTGTTAATATTATTTTTCTTCCCGTTCTTACAGACAACGACCACCCAGGAAAGAAGACGCATCAGTACATCACAAAATTTGAAGAGCTTACACACAGACTAGCCTAACAATGTGCAATACTATTCTGAAGACATTTAGACTTAGCCATGCAGAGACGTTGATGATGTTACCGTACTGGTAAATGTGAGACATTGCAAGGCAGTGCAAGTTCCATGAAAGTGGATCAATACTCTTTTTTGATGGCAAGGATTGCTTCCCCAATACTGCATGTGTGGGCCATCTACTCACCAGACACCAATTAGGACTGCATATGGAACAGAGAAACGATGAGACCTGGGTTAGTTGGCTATGAACAAATGTGGTATTAAGCCTTTTTTCGACATGGACATGATGTCCAAATGTACTTCTTGACTTCCAACTACCGATGCAAGGCTAGATCACATCAAGGATGGAAATTCTGTTTCAGTGTCCTCTTGTACATGTCTGCTTTGAGGAGGTGGATGGATTATGATCTTACTTGCTAAATAGTATTGCTTGACCATTACATTGGGAAACCCTAGTCTGCATATACATGTATTCTCAAATTCATGTGGAACAGGTAGATTCTTGGGATGCGTTGACTAATCTGCTAAAAACAAAATATGTGACTAATGGGATGTTGCTAGAAAGTTGTGATCGATTGTGGATTGTTGTTGATTAGCATGTGCCAATCGAAACCATTGTTTCATGCATGTCTTCTCAAGTGCAAACAGATCACAAAAGAATGGTTTCAATTTGCAACTTTCTAGCAATACTCCTAAGCCTTTAACAGTTGGTGGCACTGCTGCACACACCCAGGATTTTCCTAACCAGGTTTTGGCACCCCGCAGACAACAGACATTGCAAGAAAAAGGCTCTCGGCTCAATTTTGTGCCCCTACCTCCTGCCCCAGCCCCCTTCGTCGCTTTGTGAAACTGATTTGAGACAGTCGGACTGTAGTACAGTCGTACCAAATATTTTCTAATGCGAGAAAGCACCTGGTTTAATATCATTATCATTCTTTTTCTCATGAGAAAATATTTGGTTCAGTTGTTTAGTGGTTCATATTTTAATTTTTATTTTTATTAATGTTGATACATATCACACGAGGTTCGCTTCTCTGCATTTGTACTTCGAATGAACAGCAGAACTACAGTATATCAAATGTAGAATAAATGAGATTGGCTTCCACAAACTTTAACTTTATGAATGTCGCCAAATTGGATGACCTTTTACAAACTTTCAGAAAATAAAATGCTTGCAAAAATGAAAGGGTTTACGGTTTCGTAAATTTCAGTCGAATGGGAAGTGTTCAATAATTTTTCAGCTGCCACATTCCTCTTGAGTCAAAGTTTCAAACCATTAGAATGGTGTAGAATCAAAATCCCTCTTACGTTACAGTCAAACCTCATTATAAAGAGCACTGATATAACGAGCTCTCGCTATAACAAGATAATTTTCCTGGTCCCATCTCTTTATATTTTATTGTATTTTGGCCCTGATATAATAAGGTTTCAATATAAAGAGGTGATTCCTCTGGTCCCAACGACCCTTTTATAATGAGGTTAGACTGTATATGGAATTATTTGCCAGAAATGAAATGTCGAATAAGAGACTGTTTCATCAATTTATTTGTTAGTCAGGTTTCTTCTTTGAGATGGAACTAGTTAAATGAAATTATATATTATGTGCTGAGCACAATACAGGGTTGTGTTTCATTAAGATTTTCAGAGAGGTAAGCACGACTGATGACCCTTTCTCAGGTGCTACCTTGGGGTCACTGGGGTTATTGAGTGCGAGAAAGGGCTACCAGTTTATGAAACACAACCCAGGGACTCGGTGTTTCACCAAGATAAGAACGACTTTACGCACGACTTTACGTTCGACTGGTATCCCTTCTTGCGCTGAATGCGCGTGATATTATGAATGATTATGCGCAAGAAGGGATACCAGTCGAACGTAAAGTCTTTCTTATCTTGGTGAAACACCTCTCAGGTCTTTTACTTTTACATCTTATGTATATTTATTATAAATTCTCCTGCGACTGTAATAAAAAGTAATTATAATGACAAAGATTTTATTGCAATAATTGGTTTTATTAAATGAAGTCATGATTTTATGGCAATCTTTATTTACAAATTTGTACACTATACGCTATACATCATCTGCAATCAAAATAAGTACAAATAAATTAACAATTCTTTTATACCACATACATATTTTGATTTGATAACTTTTCATTCAATATATGTGCACGAAACAGTAATTACACATCGTATATCAGTCCAAGGAATTATCACTAGTATTCCTTGATCAGTCAAAATAACGCAAAATTGTAGGTAATACTGAAAATTGAGACACCATTCATCAAATGTTCCTTGTATTTAAACTGACAAACAAAGGGAATTTCTTTTCACCAGGGCGAATTTAAAAACAAAACTTAGTTTGTAAATTGAACTAATTGTTTACAGAAACGACCATCTTTGTCAGCCCTGTGTAAAGCCCCAGCGAGTATAAGGTACCAGATATACTTCTGCTAAAGCTGTATCTCTTAGGGGGTGTTATTCAAAAGTTGCAATTGATCGAAAGTTGCAGTTGATCAAAACATGCCAATAACAATATTGTTTCGTGCGCGTCTTTTGAAAATTCGTGTTACAATTTGAAAGTGATATGCAGTTGATTTATGATCAATTGCAACTTTTGAACAACACCAGGGCAGTGTTTCACCAAGATAAGAAAGACTTTACGCACGACTTTACGTTCGACTGGTAACCCTTCTTGAGAAAAATGAAAAAAATAATAAAAAAAATTAAGCGCAAGAAAAGATACCAGTCGAACGTAAAGTCGTGCGTTGAAGAATGATTTGGTGAAACACCGCCCTGACCCCCTAAGAACCACAAATTTGCATTATTTGTCTGTCTCATGCATGGGCATGTGTAAGCATTACGACAATTAAACATAAAGATTCAATTTCAGTAATAGTATATCTTATTAACTTAGATAACACAACAGTACAACATGGATTGCATAAATGGTACATTAGGCCTGTCCATATTAACTCATTTTGGACAGGAATAATTTTAGATCGTATTTAGTCATTTGCTTTTCCTCAAATTGGCGACACAAGAATCATTCTCCTTTATTTTGTCTTTGTAATTATATTTTCATAATATTTCAAATAGATACACTGATTGAATTTATCAATTGACTCTTGATCAGCAATTAGAATACTAAAAAAAACAGTAGTTAAAAATGGGAAAAATACAGAAATTGGTGATTTCAAACAGATACAAAGATTGATGTTAGAATTTCAGTCTCCATATTGATAGCATCAAACTAAACGAATAATCTTTATACAAAACAATAGTCGTATTTGTGTCGATTGTTTAACTATTTCTACTTCACAACAAAAAATGTATGTTTATGCCAACCGCTATATATTTCAGAGCAGCAATATCAGAATTTATTGATCGTTTGGAATGGGATAAAAATATCACTTATTAAAAGAATACTTTACATAAATTTAGTACAAAGTGCCTCTAGGGATTGTCAAAAATACAACTTCAATGGCAGAATGTAGTTACAATGTATTTTTCATTTATAGAAGCAAGAGAAGTTCATTCTCTTGTCATCTTTAATAAAAAGTTTGTCATGTACAACACAATTTAAATTTTTTAACAGACCAGGGCCCCCGTAGAATAAAGCTTTGCAATCAATCGCTAATCTGATAGCGATTGATATCAAATCATGTACTAAAGTTTGCAATTGATCGCAAAATCAAATAGCGATTAATCGCAAACCTTTATGTTACAGGGCCCTGGACAAATTGGGATGGTTGGCAGTTATTCAATCTGGTGTTTTGCAATTGATTCCAGAAGGATATACTTATGAATGAGATTTTGTCTTTCATAAAAAAATACAAAACAAATGTTTGCTTTCAAAGGTTATATCTAATACCTTTAAAATCATTAAATTGAACATTACCAAGTTGAATCCTTGAAATTGACCCACATACACGTAAAACGGGTCAGTTTTTCAGATTCTCTTCACAGATGTCTTGTATGATTTGTCAAAAAAGAACCATCTTCCTCTTGGCGGTTATTCAAATTAGAGAGGTTCAATTTTAATAGGCAGATATATTGCCGTACGTTGATCATTTGGTATAGCATGGCTAAAGGGAATATTCAAAGCCCCACCAAATCCCTGCCAAATCATGAAGAAAGATATTTTTCAATACAGTTGTTGTTTACATGTACCAATGCTAACTTATCATACATTTAGGAGGCAGTGTCTATCAGAGATAAGTTTGAAGAAAAACTTTCCTGAAGGGCAACTCTGTTAAGAGACTTTGCTTGTCCTCAGAGAATGATGAATTTAAAAGCCCTGGGATGGACCTACTGTAAGCAGGAAAACTGCATTGTCTCAATAGTTGAAATAGCTACTGAAATGATGCACAAATTCCCCCATGCATAAATGCCAACCATTCCAGAATATGCAGGAGGTGAATTTTCATATGAATTTCAGGCTTTCATCACAAGTGAATTGCTTAGAGTGTGGTCATTATTCAAATGTTTTCACTCACTTTTATTCAACTATTGCATTATTCAAATTTTATTGCATATTCTGGAACAGTTGGCATCTCTGTCCAAGCAAAAGTTACCCCAGTGGTGCCTTGGGAAGTTGTCTTCATAGCTGAAATCCAGCTTTTTGAACAAAATGCAGAATATATTGGGAATTGAAAAGAGATCGATCTCCAAGCATTCTGGCAGGTGCCCGCTAATGGTAGCATGAGGTGATGTTGAGTTGATTGTGCTAAAATGGAGATTGGAGGCTTACACCAGACCAGCTGCTGAAAGATTAGGAGTGAATCTTGTATCATACTTGGGCCAGTAGTCTGGGTAGAGCTTGGAGGCTTGTGACCCACTGACGTCAAGCAGCTTTCGATTCATCAGGGCAAATCTGATTTGATATGGAAAGAGGGAGGATGAACATTTAATTTCAAATTGTGGTATCAATAGGTTCAAAGAGGAATTATGTTAACTTGACAGAAAGGAAAGATTACAACATCATTCATTCCCTCACCAATCTACTGTAAAAACCAATATTTTAGGGTACATAAATTTTTAGGAAATTTCAGCTTATACAGCTTTCAATTGATGTAGTAAACAATGCCAATGTAGAACAGTTGTTGCATGCATTTTTACTTGTTTGTATGCATATCCGGATCAGTTGCTTTTATATTCATCTATACATTATTCCTATCATGATCTGAAGGGTTCAAGAATAGCTGGGGTTTTTTCTCTGCATATCTTGTTCATGGTGATAAAAGAAGGGTAATTACTGGAGAGCCCCGTCTGGTTCTGAGCTTCCTCGAAAGAACAGGGTTACGCTCAACTGACTGCGAACTCAGGTTGGGAGATTGCAAACATGTACCACTGGAGGACTCGGGCAATCATCAGCTTATGTCTATATAGCAGAATAGACTGCAGACCATGTTATATGTGACTATCCTCTACTCAAACCACCTAATGTGATGACTGTTTTATCCTAAAACAAAAATGTTGATTTATTTATGTCAATGTATGATATTTGTCAATATGTCAATATATAAATTTCCAAATTTCTGTGATGATCAGATCCTCTGGCTCACCAAACTGCAGGAAGTGGTGTAAAAACTACATAAACTCATACAATGAAAGGAGTAATATGATGATAAAATATGCTTACTTGTTTCCTGTTAGACCAAGTAGAAACCTCCAATAGGCTGGTCGGATTTGATGAGGTTCAAAGACAGCCTACAAGAAGGGAAGAAGATGAAAAATTGTTGCAATTTAAGAAAAACTAGATGAATCCTCGACCGCGCACGGTCGAAATTTATGCCTCCGCCATCACGCAATCAGAAAGATATGTAC
>BQKZ01001656.1:40973-51726 GCA_036244855.1 Temnopleurus reevesii
AAAACTGATTTTCTATCAGTATTATGTTGTTGTTGTTTTTATTTCCCATATAAAAATAACAAGTTAGAATACAAACACAAAATCCGAGGGTCATACGCTGGAATCCCACCCAGGGCGTCAATTTCCTTCAGCAAGAAATTAATTCGCATTGTGCTGCACTCAACCCAGATGAGGTGAATGGGTAACAGTAGGAAGAAATTTCTTGATTCCAGTGAGCGAGCGCCAAATGGTAGCCATGCTATAGCCGGGTAATAAGGCACAGAGCGCTTAGAAACACTTCATATTAAGCGCTATATAAATGTTTTGTACTATTATTATTATTAATATTATCATTGTAAAATTCATGGATTTTATGAACATGCAATTCTTTTCTTCTAGCTGGTGCCCAAGCGCTTTACACCGTTACAGACTGTGGATCTGACGCGATGCCAGAGACCCTCAATGGTATAACAAGGGACTACTTCATTGGGGTCGATGAGAGTGTCTGGCACTATGGCCCTAGTGGTGTCAACGGTTTGAATAGAGTGAGCTTGACTGATCCCGATAGGTAGGAAAAAAATTATAAACAACCATTTTTATAATAATGATTACCGTATAATTATGATAATAATAACGATAGACATATTTTATATAGCACGAATCACTCGCTCAAGGAAAGTCACTAAGCGCCTAGAAAGAAGGATGAATAGAGATATATAAATACAGTGAAACCTCTATATAACAAGATCTTTGGGACCATGAAAATTACCTTGTTATATCAGGTTCCTCACTATATCAGGGTAAAAAAACAAAGAACTATATAGAGCTGGGATCAATAAATTCACCTTGTTATAACAGGTATCTCGCTATATCCGACCTCTTTATAACGAGGTTCCACTGTACTGATGTTTTGGCCCTATACATGGAATAAGGGAAATACATGTTTGCTAATGCCTAGTATTGTTGTTAACCATTCCTATCAGATAAATTGCCTATATGTTGTGAAAAAAATATAGCACCCTATTACGATATGAATATGCGACCTCTGGGTTACTGCACAAGTACCACAAATTGTAGACCACTGGAATATACTCAGTGATAAAAAAGGCTTGAAAAATTCAGAGAAAATGCGTCTAAGAAAGTTTTAGGCATTGCTCTAAATACGAGAATGAAAATTAATCTTATTTTTTAAATTGTGCAGCATTTTTATGGTGTCTTCATGTATGGAAATGGTTACAGGGTGTTTAAAGACATTCAGGACTCTTGTATTCAGAGTAAATTTCCCGAAATATAAAACATCATATAAAAATTAGACCTTTTTTTGCGTAGTGATAATCTAGAAAATTTTTACTTTGATTTCCCTTTTGCCCTATCACCACAGTTCATCGTTCAAGTACTTCACCAACACCGAAAACCGGATCCCGGGCATGTACAAGAAGGCTTGCTATGTAGAATACACTGACGCCACCTTCGCGCAGCTTGTCGTGAGGTCCGCCGCAGAAGAACACATGGGGATCCTTGGGCCGGCCATCAAGGGCCAGGTGGGGGAGACGATACGGGTCACGTTCAAGAACACAGGAAGTCGGCCCTACAGCATTCATCCCATGGGGGTCATGTATGACAAAGCCAGCGAGGGGTCGACTTACTCCGACGGAACTGAGGGTGAGTAATGAAATACAGTCAAACCTGTCTATAAAAACCACCCAACGGAGACAGAAAACTTGCTCTTTAAGAGCAGGTGGTCTCTAGAGACAGGTTCATTGACATGTAAATTGCTTCCAAGGGATACCAGAAAGGTGATTTCATGGTCAGGTGGTCTTTATATACAGACACAAGCTGCTTCAGCTGCGAGGCGTCTATCCACATGATCGCAACATTTGTTTTTATTTTGGCCATCAAAATTCTTCGTATAATTTGACGCAAAATTGCCATGTGTATTCATGTTTATCTGGAGGAATTGACCAATCAGGAACGCTCTCGAGATGACGTCATTTCTCTTCTGTAAATAAAGGCGTACATGCGGAGTCCGCGATTTTCTACATGGCTAGTCTACGGCTCACAGACTCGCTTCCTGCCACACTCGTAAATATACAGCATTCTACTGACGATTACAGCCGCGAGTAAGTCTTTGTAAAGGCTAATGCAGGGTGAGTGAGTGGGATTTTTAGTCTCATGTATAGATTCCACCTATTTGTGGGGATGTTCCACATTTGTCCTTTTCCAACCCCTTTACAGCTATCTCTAGATGGATATATTTGATTGCGTTGATGGCGTTAGCTGTTACCGTAAGGAAGTTCATAATGCTGTGACCGTGTTGTATTTGATGGTGTTTATGATGTTTAGAACTACCACAAGATGAAGCCCACTGCTGCCACCATGTTGTATTTGGTGGTGTTGATGGTGTTTACTACTACCCCTAGATGTACCCCACTGCTGCCACTATGTTGTATTGGGTGGTGTTGGTGGTGTTTACTTCTACCCCTAGATGAATTCCACTGCTGCCACCATGTTGTATTTGGTGGTGTTGATGGTGTTTACTACTACCACTAGATGAATCCCTCTGCTACCACATTGTTGTATTTGATGGTTTTGATGGTGTATACTATTACCACTGCTAGATGTATCCCACTGCTGCCACCTTGATGTATTTGATGGTGTTGATGGTGTTTACTACTACCACTGCTAGATGTATCCCACTGCTACCACCTTGTTGTATTTGGTGGTGTTGATGATGTTTACTACTACCACTGCTAGATGTATCCCTCTGCTACCACCTTGTTGTATTTGGTGGTGTTGATGGTGTTAACTACTACCACTAGATGAATCCCACTGCTGCCACCATGTTGTATTTGGTGGTGTTGATGATGTTTACTACTACCACTAGATGAATCCCACTGCTGCCACCATGTTGTATGTGGTAGTATTGATGTTTAATACTACCCCTAGATGAATCCCACTGCTGCGACCATGTTGTATTTGGTGGTGTTGATGATGTTTACTACCACCACTAGATGAATCCCACTGCTGCCACCATGTTGTATGTGGTAGTATTGATGTTTAATACTACCCCTAGATGAATCCCACTGCTGCGACCATGTTGTATTTGGTGGTGTTGATGATGTTTACTACCACCCCTATATGAATCCCACTGCTGCGACCATGTTGTATTTGGTGGTGTTGATGATGTTTACTACCACCCCTATATGAATCCCACTGCTGCCACCATGTTGTATTTGGTGGTGTTGATGGTGTTTACTACTACCCCTAGATGAATCCCACTGCTGCCATCATGTTGAATTTGGTGGTGTTGATGGTGTTTACTACTACCACTAGATTAATCCCACTGCTGCCACCATGTTGTATTTGGTGGTGTTGATGGTGTTTTTATTCTACTCCTAGATGCATCCCACTGCTGCCACTATGTTGTATCGGGTGGTGTTGATGATAATTGTTGTAATTTTAGATAAAGAACACAGACATAACTTTTCATGTTGTTTGCAGATTAGTTTATATTTTATTTCTCACTTATTCTTGTAAGATAGTTGGCAGGATGCCACAATACAAGGTAGAATTAAAACCTTTAATTGATAATGGTAATAATACATGGGTCACTTCATATTCTTATTGCATATCAGAACTCCCAGAGAACAAATTTGGGGATATTTACTGAAATATAGATTTGCATTTTCACAACAGGAGTTGTCAATTCTACATGCACAGTGCCCGTTCACAGGGAATGAAAAATCTACTAAAATATGGAATTTTTCTGTATTTTATCACTGTGTGCACAGCAACAAATGTGATTTCTTTAGAATCAGCTGTGATAATGCTTATAACCTCTTTTCTCCGATTCTAAACAGGATCCATGCAGGCCGATGGGTCAGTTGCACCAGGCGATACTTACATTTACAACTGGACTATCCCTGAGTCTTTCGGCCCAACACCGAGTGACGAGAACTGCGTGACGCGCATGTATCTTTCGGGAACGAACGAGATCGCAGACATGTACACTGGTCTCGTTGGACCCATGCTCATCTGTAAACCTGGAACATTGGACGAGGATGGAAACCAGGTGAATTTTTCAGTATTATTCAACACATAGGGGGTGTTGTTCAACAGTTGAAATTGATTGCAAGTTGCACTTGATCAGAACGCGCCAATCAAAATCATTGTTTCATGCATGTCTTGTTAAATGCGCATATTGTGCGCGAATGAAAATGCGTGTTACAATTTGCAAAGTTATAGTTGATTTGCAGTCGATTTTTAACAACACCCCCTAATTGGCTTTTGACAAGCTGTACTTTAACCAGCTTACTTTTTTACCAAACATATGGTCAAAAAATACATCATCCTTTTGTGATATCTTTTTAGTCAGGCTAAGAAATAAAATTCATGTCAGACAAACAATATTTCAAATCCTGACACATATATTGATTGTATCCATATACTGCAGGCGATTATATGGTATATTTATATGCCATAAAAATGAAAGTACACATAAATACAAAGTAATGGCACATTATAAAAAGGGTAAAAACTAACAAACAAAGGATACAAATTGACCCTTCCAGGACAATAGAACATGTTTTGTGTTTTGGTTTAAAAACTTTTGATGTAGTGTTCTAAAAATATAACAGATGCACGAGCAGAAAGAGAAAAAATTTCTACACTAAACATGACCATAATTATTCTGTCACGATTTGATGCTGGACGTAGTGATTTTGTAAAATGAAAATAATCACTGAAATAGTCATACATCCTTAAATTGGCAACACAGACATCATTTGATAATCACTTTTTTCCATGCAAATTGGCACCTTCAAACATTTTTAACACGCTTTTTGACGAAGAAGGTTTAATATGGTAAAATAACATTTAATTGGAATGTTCTCAAAACAAAATTTAGAATTTTAGTGTTGCCAATTTAGGACAGGAATTAGTGATTGAATTTGTTGCAAGTTAATTCCTATCCTTAATGGGTTAAGAAAGGAATGAAGGAAGGTTGAGAGATAGAAGGGAAAAGAATTGATGCTTGTTACTATTAGTCCAGTCGAGGACTTGTGAGCAACTGCCTCCCCCTTCTCTGCCGAGTCACTATTGCCTGCAAACCCAGATGGCAACAAACACGACAAACATCTTTTATGAAAATGAAAGTAATGACAAAGGTTGTCCAAAGTCCTATGTTATTGTAAAGCCCTGGTCACATAGGGCCCCGGAAGCAACACGATTCAACATGACCCTTTGTTCTGAGACTGTTAACTGTGAATTAACAAAGAGTCGCGTTGAATCGTGTTGCTTCCGGGCCTCTATGTGACCGGTGCCTTAGCAAGATGCTGAAAACAGAATCTGTTTGAGTTTGAATTCTCTCCTTCTCTTTTTGTCTTGTTACAGATTGGAGTTGACTTGGATGTCTATTTGCTCTTTATTGAATTCGACGAGAGCCAAAGTTGGTTTTTCGACGACAACATCCAATCATATGCCCCAATGGCTGACAAAACCAATGAAGATTTCATAATCTCCAATGATTATTATTGTAAGTCCATTTTGGCTGTTGGAATATTTCTTATATTTTAAAGATTGTTATTGATTGGGACTTTTACTTTAATCTCTCCTTCTCCAAATCTTTTCATCTCCATCTTTGTCTTCTCTTTCATCTTCATTTAATGGTGTTTCCAAAGTAGAGCAGTTTGAATGAGGTAAATCACTGTACTATAATTGTCATGATAGGAATATTGCGAAAATGAGACACTTTTAATTTCTACTCCAACTTTGGTCATTTTATGGTCCTCTCTTTAATGAAATTTAGTTTGGATAATATTATTTCTAAATTCATATTTTCATACTGTTTATTCCAGAAGAAAAGTTTAAAATTTAATCACCCATTAAAGAAAGATTTTGTTTGTCCACAAGGTCTAGCTATCCCTCAATGGGTTAATAAACAAAACTTTCACTCTGTCTGTAAAACCACTGCAGCAATCAACGGCTACGTTTTTGCCAATGTGCCGAGGATCGAGATGACCCAGGGGGATAAAATCAGCTGGCACACTATGGACTTGGGTAAGAGCACGGACCTCCACATAGCTTACATCCATGAGTCAGCGTTCGTACTGGAGGGACGTCGGGTCGACTTTGTGCCTCTCTTGCCTGGTATCTCACACACTGTCACATCTGTAGCAGACAATCCAGGTCAGTCAAGCTAGGATGTGGATGATGATGATGGTGATGATGATGATAATGATGATGATGATGATCACGATGATGATCATCATGATTATAATGAAGGTATGCTGAGGATTATGATGATGTGATGATAATGGTGATGATGATGATGATGATGATGATGGTGATGATGATTATGATGATGATGGTGATGATGATGATAATGATGATGATGATGATGATGATGATGATGATGGTGATGATTTCGATGATGATGATAATGGTGATGATGATTGTGATGATGATGATGGTGATGATGATGACAATGATGATGATGATGATGACAATGACAATGATGACCGATGGTGATAATTTTTTTATGGTGATGATGACGATGACAATGATGATCGATGGTGTTAATGATGATGGTGATTATGGTGGTATGGTGATGACGATGATGATGATGATGATGATGATGATGATGATGATGATGATGATGATGATCATGATGATGATGATGATGATGATGATGATGATGATAACGATGACTATGGGCTAAAGGGACAAAAACAGTTGTCACTTGATATTTGGGTTTGGTAGGCAAGCATGAAATATGAGTCTTAGAAAGGACTAAAATGTGTGAGTCTCATCCTACTCATTAATAGACATGTGAACTGGTGTTACTGTGGGTAATTAATGTTTTGCACTTACACATCTCAATTTCTTCATCCAAAATACAACAGGGTCTTGGGCAATCGAATGTGCGCTGAACGAGCATCTCGCCTGGGGTATGGCTGCACTCTACACCGTAAACCCACCACCAAACCCTATAGCCAACCAGCCTCTCGATGGCATTGTCAGAACGTATTACATCGCAGCGGTTGAAATGGAGTGGGACTACACACCTGATATGTGGGATCCAGTAAGGAGTGAGGACATGACTGATCCTGATAGGTATAATGCTCAGCTTACATTTGCTGTTCTAAGATCCACTGTAAAAAACCTTAGATTTATTTGAAGGGAATAGTCTGGTAACTCAGTTATAGGCAATTCCATTGTCTACTTTATATCTCTTTATGCATAAACAAATGTGTATAGACCATCATGAAATATTTTTTCGATTCAGTATCTTATTGGCAGGAATGCTAGTTTGGGACTTTTGTCAGAATGTAGAATTTTTCAATGATCATTCGCCAATATTTTAGAGGTTTATGGGTTCAATTACTGTAGTACATCACATGTCAATTGTCTACTTTTCTCTAGAAATTCCTGGGGGACGGTTGCATAACCATGTGCATAAAACTATCATGAAATAACTATTTTCAGGAATGATAATTTGAGACTGTTGTCTGAATGTAGACTTTGTCAATGCCAGGGAACTGTTGCTTGAAAATGACTTCGCAATAGCAAACTCTGGCAAACTCTATGCCAGAGTTTTTCCCTGTGAACACATCTTGTGGCAAAATTTCTCTTTGCCGGATTTTGCATTTCATTTTTACTTGTGCTGGAGCTCCTCCCTGCGTAAATGTCTGTTGCAAAACTGCTCCTTGCTAGTGTTGTCAACTAGTGAGTGCAATAAGGCTAGGAGAATAAAAAGAACAGAAAACTGGTCTGGTGAACTGACCATGAAAGGGTAAANATGTATCTTGACCTCTTATATTCATGCAAATCTGAGTAGATATGTTAACAAATACTCTCCAAATGTTGTGACAATGACATATTATTAGCAATTAAAGTCCAAGCTGATTTAATTATTATCCCTCCATCCTAGATGCTAATGGAAAGAGGACGGATGTTGACAAGGAATTTAATCTGTACTTCACCGTACTTAACGAGAATAAGAGCTGGTACTTGAAGCAGAATATTGACCACTACTGTTACACACCCGATGCTGTAGATATACATGATGGTGATTTTGAAGAGAGTAATCTCATGCATGGTAAGCACTCGGTTTCCTTTGCTCATTATCTCTCATTGTTGCCATGTCCATCGTAACTTCCTTTTTTAATGTTATTTCAATGATGATGCATTTTTCCCGTTTTAATTTCACACGTATTGTAACTCTTTACCTTTTCTACTTCATCGAACTCCTCCGTTTGCTGGAGTTTTAGATTTGTTGTGCAGGCTGCGGGATCGGGAAGAAACCATGGAACTGTTTAGGCTAGATCTAAATTGATTATGATGCTGTGGAAATGAGATTTGCGCAGACGAAACCCACCAGTTAATCAGTTTTATGATATCATTATCCATCTTCGGGAGATGTGGAGCATACTTTAACAAGAGCTAGAGACGGTCTTGGATTTCCAACTCCAATTGGGGGCAAGGGGGGGGGGGGGGGGGGGGGGGGGGGTGATGTTGAATGAATTTTGAGAGCTGGTATTTAAAGCAGAACATTGACCACTACTGTTACACGGCTGATGCTGTAGACACATATGATGGTGATTTTGAAGAGAGTAATCTCATGCATGGTAAGCACTCCATGTCCCTTATCCCTTTAGCAACTTGAGATTGCATGCAAAGTCCTATTACTCAATGTATGGTGTATCATTATTGCTGTTTCACCACCATCAACATCTTCATCATTATCATCATTATCATGATTATCATCATCACCACCATCATCATCATCCTCCTCATCATCATTATCAACATCATCAACAGCATCATCATCATCATCACCGCCACCATCAGCACCATCATCATNTGATGATTGTGATGATGATGATGGTGATGATGATGACAATGATGATGATGATGATGACAATGACAATGATGACCGATGGTGATAATTTTTTTATGGTGATGATGACGATGACAATGATGATCGATGGTGTTAATGATGATGGTGATTATGGTGGTATGGTGATGACGAAGATGATGATGATGATGATGATGATGATGATGATGATGATGATGATGATCATGATGATGATGATGATGATGATGATGATGATGATGATAACGATGACTATGGGCTAAAGGGACAAAAACAGTTGTCACTTGATATTTGGGTTTGGTAGGCAAGCATGAAATATGAGTCTTAGAAAGGACTAAAATGTGTGAGTCTCATCCTACTCATTAATAGACATGTGAACTGGTGTTACTGTGGGTAATTAATGTTTTGCACTTACACATCTCAATTTCTTCATCCAAAATACAACAGGGTCTTGGGCAATCGAATGTGCGCTGAACGAGCATCTCGCCTGGGGTATGGCTGCACTCTACACCGTAAACCCACCACCAAACCCTATAGCCAACCAGCCTCTCGATGGCATTGTCAGAACGTATTACATCGCAGCGGTTGAAATGGAGTGGGACTACACACCTGATATGTGGGATCCAGTAAGGAGTGAGGACATGACTGATCCTGATAGGTATAATGCTCAGCTTACATTTGCTGTTCTAAGATCCACTGTAAAAAACCTTAGATTTATTTGAAGGGAATAGTCTGGTAACTCAGTTATAGGCAATTCCATTGTCTACTTTATATCTCTTTATGCATAAACAAATGTGTATAGACCATCATGAAATATTTTTTCGATTCAGTATCTTATTGGCAGGAATGCTAGTTTGGGACTTTTGTCAGAATGTAGAATTTTTCAATGATCATTCGCCAATATTTTAGAGGTTTATGGGTTCAATTACTGTAGTACATCACATGTCAATTGTCTACTTTTCTCTAGAAATTCCTGGGGGACGGTTGCATAACCATGTGCATAAAACTATCATGAAATAACTATTTTCAGGAATGATAATTTGAGACTGTTGTCTGAATGTAGACTTTGTCAATGCCAGGGAACTGTTGCTTGAAAATGACTTCGCAATAGCAAACTCTGGCAAACTCTATGCCAGAGTTTTTCCCTGTGAACACATCTTGTGGCAAAATTTCTCTTTGCCGGATTTTGCATTTCATTTTTACTTGTGCTGGAGCTCCTCCCTGCGTAAATGTCTGTTGCAAAACTGCTCCTTGCTAGTGTTGTCAACTAGTGAGTGCAATAAGGCTAGGAGAATAAAAAGAACAGAAAACTGGTCTGGTGAACTGACCATGAAAGGGTAAGACATCAAGAGAGAGAGAGAGAGAGAGAGCCATAAGCAGAATCGAGTAAGAGAATTATTTGTTTGAATTACTTACAGCTTCCCTCCGTCTAATTTTCCATTTGATTTAAAAGTCACAGTTGTCATGTAGTTTGTTTTGATTGTTTTGCAGTGCTGGCTATGTCTTTGTGACACGCAGTAATACTACCATCGGCAGCAAGTACCGCAAGGCCCTCTATCGACAGTATGAAGATGAGCGATTCGTGACGCCAGTCAAGCGCACCTCCAACGAGGATCTGTCACTCGGAGTTCTCGGTCCTGTCATCAGAGCTGAAGTCGGAGATACCATAAGAGTTGTCTTTAAAAATCTGGCCACCATGCCATACTCTATGCACCCGCAGGACCTGTACTATAATAAATCAAGTGAGGGCGCTCCGTATGGCGAGGATTTGGATGCGGCAGTCTTGCCAGGGGAGATGAAGACTTATATATGGACTGTCCCGGAATCGAGATCGCCAACGGATAATGATATAGCGTGTACTGCATCTTTGTATTATTCGCACATTGAGAGGGGGAAAGA
>BQKZ01001656.1:64204-119657 GCA_036244855.1 Temnopleurus reevesii
CCTCCTCCTCCTTCTCCTCCTCCTCCTCCTCCTCCTGATGGTGATGTTCTGGAAGAGTTTTTATCAGGAGGGTGATACAACAAGATTGATTAAGTCCTAAATCAAATCTTTTTAAACTGATCTGAGAACATTACGAGTCATAATGACGATTAAGACCATGATGATGATGGTAATAACAAATTGGGTCTCTAATATCATAGCCTGCATCACATTGCATTTCACATCCATACATTACAGTATCATCATCTTCATCATCATCACCATCACCATCATCATCATTATCATCACTATCTTCATCATTTCCATCGATCACCATCATCATCATCATTATCTTCATTACCATCATCATCATCATCATCCTCATCATCATCATTATCATCCTCATCTTCACCCTCATCATAGCTATCTTCATCAGTTCCATTATTATCATTATCATCATCATCATCATCATCATCATCATCATCATTGTCATCACAATATCACCATCATTACCTTCATCATCAACATCATGTTCATCATCATCACCATCATCATCATCATCGTCATCATCATCATCATCATCATCATCATCCTCATCATATCACCCTCATCATCATTATCATCATCATCGTCATCATCATCATCATCATCATCATTATGATCCTCATCATATCACCCTCATCATCATTATCATCACTATCTTCATCATTTCCATCATCATCATCATCACCCTCATCATCATTATCATCACTATCTTCATCATTTCCATCATCATTATCATCATCATTATCATCATCATCATCATCATCATCACCATCATCATCGTCATCATCATCATCATCATCAACACCACCACCACCACCATCATCCATCATCATCATCATTATGATTGCCATCATCAGCATTGACCACCTCAACTGTTTAAAAGTACCTTAAACTCAACAAAATACACTAAGTCAAACAAATAAATTGATTATACAAAAATATTTATTACATTGTTCTGTTCTGTCGCATCTTGAATCAATTTCTCATTATATCACATTCCTTGTTTCTCCATAGAGACTATCAACCTTACAACAGTCATGCACATTTCTTCATCAGTTTTAAGACATTCTGTAGGCCTAATCATATCAGAACTTTAATAATTTTACTGATCTTTAATTTTTCCCAATAAAGTCAGTAAGAATTTGTTGATTAGAATTGACTGACCAAAATATGATTTTTTATAGAGAGAAGTAGATAGAGAGATGGTCTGTGTGAGAGGGACCGGCTGGATATTAGAAACAGAAGGAAGGAAGAATGGTAGGAAAAAAGTTTACTGAGAAAGTAGGAAAAATAGTTGGAAGGAAAATAAGAGAAAGTGAAAATAATTCTGCACACAAGATATCTATAGTCATTGTTTTACTATCATTGAGTCATAGCCAGTCAGAATGACAGAAAGTGATTTACTAAAGTTCACAGCCATACTGATGAAAAAAAAAAGAGTTTCAATAATTACCGTTTTGCAATGTCACTGCCCAAACAAACAGTAATTTTGTCCATACAATGGCAGTTTATAACATAAATTTACTGTTCCCAATGAATTTATAACACTGGCAGTGCCATAACTTGGATATAAGAACAATGATTAAATGAAGTTTTGACCTAATAGGTTATGATTTCAGATCCACATCTTCCTGAAATGAAGCATGCAATTCATTTTAAGCACTGCTGCAATAACAGACCCCATATAAAGAAGTTTATTTTAGTTCACCCAATGAGTGGATGAAAGGCAATGGAGAAAAAAATTTAAAAAAAACTTTTAAAAAATTCTCAACAGCCGGACCCCATTACTATCTAAAGCTGTGAACATATGACATCAGTTTGAAAAACGAATGTTAAGTATGTTTCTTTGTAAATGATTTTGAAAGTAAAATTTAATTTATGGAATTCCTATGTCTGTTATAATACAAGTTCATCATTAATTTGAGGTATGCACTCTGAATATTTATGAAAGTTATGATTGAATTCAGGATTCGTCATATTTTGGGTCAAAGAATTGATTAAGAATGGTCCACTTGAGAAATTCAGCAGGCTTTCAAGACTATTCCACCTTTTTCTAAAGTAAAAACAATCTTAATCCCTTACTTGCAGGTGACAATAAACTGACTTTCATCGGTCTGTGCTTGCAAACTGCCTATCTGGGGTCTGTACTTGCAGACTACCTTCATCCTATACTTTTCACATAGTCAACTCTGCCGAAGTCAAGCTTCTATAAATCAAATGATCAGATTTGTTGAGTAATATTTCGGAAAAAAAACCCTGCAAACCATGTTCGATTCACATCTTGTACAAGCAAGTCAAATATATTGTCAATTTTTTATTGTATGAGAAATTTGACTTTGGCAGAATTACCTGTGCAATCTTTCAACTGTTACTGTTACAATTTCTTGTTATTTTTACTCTTTAATTTATCATGTAATAACAAGACATATAGTGACCGGACATAAAAATTACAACATCAAATTTATGGTCCCAGTTATATGTATTTCATCAACATTGAGCAACGATTGAACATGAAAACAAAGGAATTAAATATTAGAATGTAGTCCACATTAATATTGATAACTGTCCCAATTTTCCCATGAAAGTGGTGTTCTTCTTGCAGTAAATGCAAGATGATGAAGATTGAAAGAATAGGTTCCACTGTACTTGTTTTGNTTGTATTGCAACTCTTATTGAATAAAATGATATATCGGGTTTAAACAAAACTTATTTTTTAGATCTCGCTATTTTAATCATGAAGAAATAAATGTAAAAGAATCTGAAATAAACTTTATCATAATAAAATGCTTAGTTTAAAGCATTATTCCTAACCAACAAATAATAAACGTGTAAATGAATTTAGTGTATTGGTGATGAAAATAGTCTTATTGTATTTGTCTTTCCAGTTATTTTTTACCAATGGAACACAAAAATGGAGCTTTTTCCATGCTTTTTTATTTGCTCTCTCCTTTTCTCTGCTTCAGAAAAAATATATCCTTATCAAAGACATTCCCTTAGATTTTCTATGAACAAGATAAATTGTACAAAATGTCATATAGCAAATAATTTATTCTTATGATCTGTTACTACCCCATTTTTCTTAAAAAGGAAATCCTACTTTAAGCTTACTTGAAATAATTATGTTGCACTATTTTATAAGATGCAAATCATTAATTTGCTGATGTTCCTTGCTTTTATGCATTTAAATATGTGTGATACATGTATGGTACTTTTACAGGGAATTAAGAAACACATCAAACTTTTGTACATGAAGATAGAAATGTTTCCATTTGTATTTTATCTGTTATTACTCCATACTGCGGTGCACCAACTTAAATAAATCTCCTAGTTTATGTTATTACAGAATGATCATTGTTAAAAGGGCGCGGTTTAGGATAGCAGGATATTAAAAAAACTTATTTCCAGGGCCCGCTAAAGAGACCTAATTAATTTTAATGATATTTTATCAAATATGGTCAATTACAGAATTCAAGAAATTGTTAGCTCTTTCTGTGTATATATTTGTAGTGATATTTTGCTCTACTAACATGAAAGAATAAAGCGACCAAAGTGTTTTTTATGAAGTATATCACAGATATGGATGTACAGTGGAAACTCAATATAAAGAGATCTGATATAACAAAATATCCGATATAAAGAAGTAAAGAATCTTGTTCAAGCTCTTTATAACTTATTGTTTTTCAACTCTGCTATAAAGAGATTACTGCTATAACAAGGTATTTTTAATGGTCCCATGCACCTTATTATATCAAGTTTCCACTGTATTTATGGATAACCAAATGAATATAAGGTGCATGAACGACTACTGTGTGCTTGATATTACCAAAGTATTTTTTTTCAATTTTTAAAATTTTTTAACATCTGTTTTTGCAGTGTAACTGCTCAGTAATGTGTTGTATGTAAAATCATGTACTTGAATGTAATTTTGATAAGAAATGCTCATAGAGATACTATTAAGAATATGATGAATGTTTATTTTGATGTATAATCTTAGAGTAAGGCAGGAAGCTGAAAACTCTGTCACTGGCTTCAAAATGAGCTATGACTCATCACGTCAAAGACTCGTAGGCTTGGATTTTGTGCAGCGTGCATTTCTTTCAAGTCCTGCAGATGTGTAATTTCATTTTCTAACTTTTAACAAGAGAAACATAGAAATGTAGCGAGATATGTTTCAACTATTTTTGTATGAATCATGAAATAAGTATTAAAATTTCTAATAAATCTATATTTTAAAGATACAGTATACATTTATTCAAGAGTGTGATCCTGTAATTATGGATTTAATTGATTGTGATTTTGTCAGTAACACAAACTACATTCTTGATTATTAGCAGTACAGTCAATATTAACTTCAACATAGACACACTATAGTCGTCACAATCACCACCACCATCATTGTAATCATCATCATCATCATCATCGTCCATATCATCACCATCATCATCCTCATCATCAACATCATTATCACCGCTAGGACCACCGTCACCACCACCATCATCATCATCATCATCATCACTTTCATCGTCAGTTTCCATCTTGATCATCACAACCACCACCTTTATCATCAGCTGTAGCATCACCATCACCTCCATCATCATCATCACCACCACCACCACCAAACAAACATCATCACCATCATAATCATCATCAGCATCATCATCATCCCAACCACGACCACCACAAGTGACAACCACTATCAGTGCCACCACCGCCATCATCATCATCATCGTCATCATCACCACCACCATCATCTTCACTATTATCATCATCACCACCACCACCACCTTCACTATCAGCTGTAGCATCACCATTACCATCATCATCATCATCACTTTCATCATCAATTTCCATCTTGACCATCATCACCACCACCTTCGTCAGCTGTAGCTTCACCATCAATGTCATCAATGTCATCATCAGCACAATCATCAACATCATCGCCCGACCTCAACCTTGATCACTGTCATTGACACCATTCAACTGCCCACCATCACCTTATGTTCAACCCCTTATTAACACTCTTAGCAGCGCTTGAAGAGATGCCTACCGTTCCAGATTATTTATTAGCTGTATATTCAAATTCAAAGCTTATCATCCCAAGGGAAAGGCTGGGATGTGGTCATGGTTGTCATGTTTTTCTAAACTTATGTTCAGCTATTGCTTTTTTTTTATTTCATACATATTAAATTTTACGGAACGGTTGGCATCTGTGCACTTTGCACGACTGGTTAGGTCACAAATATAAAATGTATTCAAGCCAAAGAGTTCCCTGAACATTTGTATTTTATTGACCTTTATAACAAATACAAGGTCTTTGATAGACTTTGTTTTTGCAGCAAGTAACAAAAACTCAAGAATACAAACACAAATTCTTGTTTTATCAATCATAAAACATTATAAAGGGCATATCTGCCAACATTGGAACATTTCAATTTTAACACTTCAAAAAGGGGTAGCATCCACATAATGAAAGTACATGTACATGAACAGCTGCAGGTTTGCCAGTCAAACGTCGTGTTCTTGGTTAATTACATTGGGATGAGGGGTACCATGAATGAAATTCATCAATAGAAATCATGAAAGGTGCAATTTGTTGAGAGTATCACTGTGGACTAAAAGAATTTGTCCTGCAGACTTTTCAACCTAGATACAGTGAAACCTCCTTGGGACCATGAAAATTACCTTGTTATATCAGATTCCTCACTATATCAGGGTAAAAAAACAAAGAACTATAAAGAACTGGGACCAACAAAATCACCTTGTAATAACAGGTATCTTGTTATGTGCAACCTCTTTATAATGAGGTTATGATGTAACAGAAAAAGAGGAACGGTTTGCTGAAAAACTATGGAAACTCTTTTGAAATGGCCTGAAATGAAACCCTCTAAATATAGTCAAAAATTCATATTCTTTCGTCCCAAGTCCGAATGATTGGGAGGCTTGGTACTGGTGAATGAAAATCAAGAATAAACAATTCCACTCGACAACCGAATGCTTTCGTTATGGATGCATTTTAGTATGATGATGTTCTGCATTCAGAGACGTATATAGCTTTTAGTACCCCCTTAGAAAAAAGGAGAATATGGAAAGTTAGAAGTACGATTTTTGATTGACATCTGCGCAGATGTTACAGTTTCCATGCCATTTTTTTTGCTACTGTGTCAGATAATTTAAAGGGAAACTTCACCCAGACACAGACATTTATGTGCTCTCAGTGGATATTAAAGATACAATGAACAAACTAAACATTTGAACATATTCTGGAGTTATGCATTTTCAATTTTTTTTCACAGGATCCTAGAGTTGGAAACAGGCAAAATTGCTGCCAGCAGAGAGAACTCATAGAGAACAAAATGTGAAATTCTGTGCACATAGTAAACAGAGAGGTCTCCAGGTTGGTGGCATTTTATGCCTGTAGTTTGCCAACTCTTGAAAGGAGCCCATTACAGGCGTAAATCATAACTTGAAAATTCATACCTTTGGAACGGATCATCCGATTTTGCTCCAATTTTCAGTTTGATCATCATATTTCTTTCATTCACTGATAGCACATTAAAGTCTGCGATTAATTCCCCTTTATTGCAGAAACTAAAAAGATTTTACCAATACAGTGGGTTTTGGGTCCTTTTGTGTTATTTGGTCACTCAAACAATTGCCTAGTTGCATGTGATTTTTACCAACAAGAAATCAAATAAAATCCACTTTATTTTATAAGTTAAACCGCTTGAGACCACAAAAATCTATAGTGGATTTTATCAATTTTTTCCCGAAAATCAAATGGACTTAGGCAATTATTCGAGTTACACAAAAAGGACCACAAAGCCCAATATTATTAAAATCTTTCTACTTTCCGCTAGAAAGAGTAAATAATCCCAGGAGGCTTTAATGCACTATCAGTGAATGAAAAAATACATTTATATGATGATCAAACTGTGAAAATTTGGGCAAAATCAGAGGATTTTTCAAAATACAGTCAAACCTAGTTATTACAAGGTCCTTGGAACCAGAGAAATAATCTCTTTAAATCAAAACGTTTTTTATATCAGGGCCAAAATACAATAAAATACAAAGAGATGGGACCAGAAAAACTACATTGGTATAATGAGATCTCGTTACATCAGTGCTCTTTATAACAAGTTTGGACTGCATATGATGATCAGGCTGTGAAAATTTGAGCAAAATTGGAAGATTGTTCAAAAGATATGAATTTTCAAATGGACTTATTAGGCAATTATTCGACTTAGACAGAGTTGACTGTATTGTTGATGAGAACAGTGATCTAATATTCCGCTTGATTGTAATGTAGGCCGTCAGACAGCTTTGTTCTTCCTTCAAATGTACCAGCAGGGTGAACAATCGGCTGGGCATACCTACCGGAATAGAAATACAAGGAAACACATCAGATTAAATTAAAAATCTGGAAAATTTGTTGGTCCTTTTACAGTCTTTTTACTAGTAATTTGCAGAAATCCAGATGCCACATTTATTTATCTAGCAACAGTCGTCCCACTATCTTGCCCACATTGCTTTTTCCCGTGTCTTTCAAAATTGCAATTGTCCCCTCTTCTGGCGGATTGGCAGTCCTGACGTCTTCCGAAAAAGCTTCATGATCCTCTTGTCGATCTTCAAACTCGATATCAAGATCTTGCTTGTCGAGCATCTCCTGGATTTGCTCTTCTATGATTCTCTTTTGCAAACGCTTTCCCTCGTCGATGTACGAGTGATCCTGCAAGGCGAGAGACAGCGGGACCTCCTCACAGGTGTGTGTGGCCATATCCCTGAGAAATATCATTGAGCGACATTGCGTACATCGGATTTGTATGGTACGTGCCAGGTTTTCGGGGACAGGTCGCGTCGATGTGAACAGTTTTATCTGAAGTCTTCGGGAGATGAATGCGAGGTGTTGGAGGAACGTTGGGAGGGGTCACTGAGGGGGTAGAATACGGAGTCTGAGGCCGTGGTAGCAGCCGTTCAAGCTCGGACAAGGTGAGGGCTTCGCTCACATCAATCGGCACAAGTCCGTTAGCAGATGGGGCATAGAAAACATAGGGAATGACCGTAGAGTTTGGGGAAAATGGAAAAGACCCTGAAAGCGCCGCCAGTATTGGTTCGCTTCTCGCCTGGTTCTGGAGAGGACTGGTGACTCGCTGTGATGCAGAAGTATCAGGATAGGTCTCTTGGAGAGGGACCCTTCCGCAGATTAGGTCCAAAACAGGTACACTTGATGCTGCGCCTGAAGATGAGATTGGTGGCATCAGCTGGCTTTGATTTTGTATGATTTCTTCTCGGTGTTCTGTGAAGACACTAAACGGGATAGTCCCTTGTGCCCGACTTCAGGAGAGGAAGTGTTTGGCTATTCAAAACATCTCCAGGTTCTGAATCAAGGTCATAGCTCTGGAAGCTATCTGGAACGTTGTTGACATGTGGAGTGGGAGCCTGTGCAAGGTTACGTTTCCGCGGTCTCAAGGTCATCTTCTGCGGTGGCGGGATCTGCCACGTTTTATCAACCGTCGTGGCCCTATCAGGTGGTCTCCTGTAAAGTTTCTTCACTGAGCCAGCACATGACTCGCCACCGGACAGAGCATTCTCTTGAACAGGACTTTCATCAGTCGCTGTCTTTTTTCCAGGCGGTCTCCCACTACGCTTCATCTTCACAGGACGTCCTGCCATCCTGGTACTCTCCCCCTTCAGACAAGTTGGGCATTCACCATCGTTTGTGTGCGCTTTCCATGTGAACTTCAAATGCTTCCCGCGGTTGAAATTATCATTCAATATAGCACCACGACAAAGGTGACATATAAACATTGGATGCACCGTAGGATCATCGATCATGCGATGTGTCGATGCCGAGTGTTCCAAACGGGCTGCATACGTCGTGATATGGGTCGGTTTCGCACAAATATCTCCAAATTTGTTCTTTTTCGCTCGGGTCCTTTCACCGCATATCCTACACAGGAGGCTCACCCAGTAGCAATGAAGCGAATCTGAGCCAAAACAGGCCTTCCTCCTCCTCCTCCTCCTTCTCCTCCTCCTCCTCCTCCTCCTGATGGTGATGTTCTGGAAGAGTTTTTATCAGGAGGGTGATACAACAAGATTGATTAAGTCCTAAATCAAATCTTTTTAAACTGATCTGAGAACATTACGAGTCATAATGACGATTAAGACCATGATGATGATGGTAATAACAAATTGGGTCTCTAATATCATAGCCTGCATCACATTGCATTTCACATCCATACATTACAGTATCATCATCTTCATCATCATCACCATCACCATCATCATCATTATCATCACTATCTTCATCATTTCCATCGATCACCATCATCATCATCATTATCTTCATTACCATCATCATCATCATCATCCTCATCATCATCATTATCATCCTCATCTTCACCCTCATCATAGCTATCTTCATCAGTTCCATTATTATCATTATCATCATCATCATCATCATCATCATCATCATCATTGTCATCACAATATCACCATCATTACCTTCATCATCAACATCATGTTCATCATCATCACCATCATCATCATCATCGTCATCATCATCATCATCATCATCATCATCCTCATCATATCACCCTCATCATCATTATCATCATCATCGTCATCATCATCATCATCATCATCATTATGATCCTCATCATATCACCCTCATCATCATTATCATCACTATCTTCATCATTTCCATCATCATCATCATCACCCTCATCATCATTATCATCACTATCTTCATCATTTCCATCATCATTATCATCATCATTATCATCATCATCATCATCATCATCACCATCATCATCGTCATCATCATCATCATCATCAACACCACCACCACCACCATCATCCATCATCATCATCATTATGATTGCCATCATCAGCATTGACCACCTCAACTGTTTAAAAGTACCTTAAACTCAACAAAATACACTAAGTCAAACAAATAAATTGATTATACAAAAATATTTATTACATTGTTCTGTTCTGTCGCATCTTGAATCAATTTCTCATTATATCACATTCCTTGTTTCTCCATAGAGACTATCAACCTTGCAACAGTCATGCACATTTCTTCATCCGTTTTAAGACATTCGATCTGTAGGCCTATAATCATATCAGAATTTTAAACCTTTTACTGATCTCTATTTTTTCAATATAGTCAGTTAGAATTTGTCGATTAGAATTGACTGACTAAAATATGATTTTTTTTTAAAGAGAGAAATAGATAGAGGGATGGTCTGTGTGAGAGGGACAGGCTGGAAATTAGAAAGAAATGGAAGGAAGGAAGAATAGTAGGAAAAAAAGTTGACTGAGAAAGTAGGAAAAATAGTTGGAAGGAAAATAAGAGAAAGTGAAAATAATTCTGCACACAAGATATCTATAGTCATTGTTTTACTATCATTGAGTCATAGCCAGTCAGAATGACAGAAAGTGATTTACTAAAGTTCACAGCCATACTGATGAAAAAAAAAAGAGTTTCAATAATTACCGTTTTGCAATGTCACTGCCCAAACAAACAGTAATTTTGTCCATACAATGGCAGTTTATAACATAAATTTACTGTTCCCAATGAATTTATAACACTGGCAGTGCCATAACTTGGATATAAGAACAATGATTAAATGAAGTTTTGACCTAATAAGTTATGATTTCAGATCCATATCTTCCTAACATGAAGCATGCAATTCATTTTAAGCACTGCTGCAATAACAGACCCCATATAAAGAAGTTTATTTTAGTTCACCCAATGAGTGGATGAAAGGCAATGGATAACATTAAAAAAACGTCTGAACAGTCGGATCCCATTACTATCTAAAGCTGTGAACATATGACATCGGGTTTGAAAAATGAATGTTAAGTGTGATTTTTTTTTAATGATTTCGAAAGTAAAATTCAATTTATGGAATTCCTATGACTGTCATGATACAAGTTCATCATTAATTTGAGGTATGCACTCTGAATATTTATGAAAGTTATGATTGAATTCAGGATTCGTCATATTTTGGGTCAAAGAATTGATTAAGAATGGTCCACTTGAGAAATTCAGCAGGCTTTCAAGACTATTCCACCTTTTTCTAAAGTAAAAACAATCTTAATCCCTTACTTGCAGGTGACAATAAACTGACTTTCATCGGTCTGTGCTTGCAAACTGCCTATCTGGGGTCTGTACTTGCAGACTACCTTCATCCTATACTTTTCACATAGTCAACTCTGCCGAAGTCAAGCTTCTATAAATCAAATGATCAGATTTGTTGAGTAATATTTCGGAAAAAAAACCCTGCAAACCATGTTCGATTCACATCTTGTACAAGCAAGTCAAATATATTGTCAATTTTTTATTGTATGAGAAATTTGACTTTGGCAGAATTACCTGTGCAATCTTTCAACTGTTACTGTTACAATTTCTTGTTATTTTTACTCTTTAATTTATCATGTAATAACAAGACATATAGTGACCGGACATAAAAATTACAACATCAAATTTATGGTCCCAGTTATATGTATTTCATCAACATTGAGCAACGATTGAACATGAAAACAAAGGAATTAAATATTAGAATGTAGTCCACATTAATATTGATAACTGTCCCAATTTTCCCATGAAAGTGGTGTTCTTCTTGCAGTAAATGCAAGATGATGAAGATTGAAAGAATAGGTTCCACTGTACTTGTTTTGGTTCACTATTGTGATTTTCCCTCCATGTTTTATCAACAGGAGAGCTTTGTTTTGGTTCCGGTGTTTAAAACACTCCCCAACATTCTTATTTCTGTAATTTTGTTGGGTATACTTTGACTGTTTCCTGAACATAATAAGTCGCCTTCAGGATGTTGCTAGAAAGCCGCCATCCAGTGCAAGTTGCAATTGATCAAAACCATGAATGTTTTGTCAAAAGCGCAGACATGTTTCAAATGCAACTGATTTGCAGTTGACTCTTGAACAATTGCAACTTTCTAGCAACACCCCCATAGACTCTATATGATCTGGGAAAATAAGGACAGCTTACAATGATGGTGGCAGACAAAAATAGTAAGTACAACATAATATAATTGCCCAATATTCTTCTTTATGCCATAATGCTGAGAAACAAGGAATGATAAAGTTTAATATGAGATTCGGAATTATATCAAAATTATCATTCAACAAACTTTTTTTCAGAAATAGTTCTATTGCTTTTGTTACTATTTGAAATAAAAACAAACTGGAGGAAATCGGCATGCATGATTTATGGATTGTTGAAAGAGTTGTATTCATATTAAGAGTTGAAGTAAATTCATATTCAATTCAGAAAGAACACACAACTATAAGGACACAATACATCTGCATAATATATATTTTTTCTATATACAGAATTGAGAGCTGGGTTATCATCAAAAACTGTACAGGAATCAAATTCAGATGAAAGTTTATCAGAAAGAAAATGTGGCATTTCAACACAGAAATGAACAAGAGGAACTCGAAATAGTTCAAAATTTACCAATGACAACTTGCGATTAACTACATTTCCAGTGATTTTCCATAATCATCTGCATAATCTGTGTCAACTTTATAATGAACATGGTATTTCGCATTCAATAACACCAAAAATGAATTTTATTTACACGATTTGTTTCCATGACATTTGAATACTACTAATGCTGCTGCAGATTAGATTCACATGGAGTCAAACCTGAATTGGCAGCCACCTGTCTACAGAGGCCACCTAAATTGGTTCCCTCCTGATGACAATGTGTGTTATAGAACCTGTCTATAGAGGTCACCTGGCTACAGTGGCCACCTAAATTGTATCCCTCCTGATGAAAACATGTGTTATAGAACCTGTCTATAGAGGTCACTTGTCTACAGTGGCCACCTACATTGGTTCCCTCCTGATGAAAATATGTGTTATAGAACCTGTCTATAGAGGTCTTCTGTCTACAGTGGCCATTTTTTCCGATTTCCCTTAGGTGGCCACTATAGAAAGGTTTGACTGTAGATATCTTTGAATCATAACTCAAGCTAGAGATCCTTACAATCAGCAGACCGAATGCATTTGCTTGCACTGTGAGCAGAAGGAACAATGTTTATGGACAGAGTATAAACAACTTCATTCAAGCCTTCACAGTAGCTTCATGATCACAAATAAAAATAGCTTCCCTGTAAATTCAGAAAAAATATGTGACACCTGTTCAACATTTTACCATAAAATAAGAGGGAAGGGCACTTTGTGTCTATAGCTAATGTGAATGAAGGTTGTTCACTCTGTATAAAAATCGATTGTCCTTCTCCTCACTGCGATATAACATGAACTGTGAATTCCAGCAAAACCACAGCATAATCACAGCTTAAAAGCAATAAAATCATCAAAATCTGGGACAAAAATTAGTTTTTAATCTGCAGTGCCAGCACTTACATTGCTAAGTAAAACTTTGAACACAAAAAGCTGTGCTTTCTCAGAACTTACATGATCAACGCAATAATACTAGTATGATACTAGTTTTAAAAAAAAAGGATTTTACACGAAAACACTGGTCCTGGTATATGGTCACATATAATGAGTTGTTATACTTGGAAAGTTCTTGATGTGTGGGAACGCGAAGAAAGAAATATTGGGGGAAAACAAGAAAAAAGAATCATGCTTAAATATTTCTTGCATAAACTTATAAACAATAAGGGACAAATTATTCATGAGGTATAGTTATTGAAGGAGACACAAAGTCAACTTTTCTGCAGTGTTCATTTTGTAATAGTAAAATTATAAAGTAATACATGTATACAAAATTCTACAGAATCAGGCCACAGACATGTCAATCAAATTTTCCCACTTTTATACTCTTTGTGCAGCACCTAATTATTGCAAACAAATTAAAATTGATCTTAAAAACATACACCTATAGAATACTGAAAAAGAAGAGATAAAGAAAATTCAAAATGCCTAGGCATATTAGTTTTCAGTGCTGTTCATAGACAAGTCAATAGACAACTTCTCTGAAATATACTTCTAAGTTCAATAAAATATATTACTATATGAATATACTTTCGATGTGACAGTTAAAACTTATACATACAGGATCAGAAACATAATTTAATAAGATCCATTAAAAATTGGAAAAGGGAAAAGAAATATGGAGTAAAATAAAAGAATTAAATGATAAAAATTGCTACAAGACCAAAAAAAGAACTTAGAAACTACTACAAATTTGTCCAAAATTTGTTCCTATATAATCATCTAACTTGAGAGAGCAATGAAATAAGAAGAAATCTTAATTTTGAGGTATGTCATAAAAAAAAATGAGACCTATAATATTTGGTAGTCATATCTGATGGTGAAGCGTGGCAAAATACCTAAAAGAGCGATCATTTACTGTTTAAAATTATATAAATTAAAGAATATTGCTCAGCATCAGTCATACTCACCAAGAAAATCAGTTATTTACGAATATCAGTAATTACTACAACACAAAATAAAAGTAATTTGTTTGTAATATACATACATCCAAAGTATGCTACAAATGAAAGTATGAAAGCAAATCTCTACAAAGAAAGGGAAGCATGAAACAAATATTGGCAGTAGCATACATGAACAACATCTTGAATGAAAGCATAATGCAACATCGACCTTGCGTGAATCAAAAGGTGGGATTGAACGAAAAGAAAAATTGGTGCATTGTTTTGTTCTTTTGCATCTCTTGTTTAAAAAAGCAAGATCAAAGGGTGCGCAACATAGAGATATCTTAAATGAATCTTTACAAAATATTTCATTAGATGTATACCTTTTAAATGTATATGTACAATTACATAGAAATCAAAACAAAATAAAATTCTCATTCCCTGCATCATTGAGATGGTTAAGTTGGCAATTTGATTTAAAGCAATAATTGACAAAAACAAATGCATAGAACACTTAAAGACATCACAACGTGAAATTGGTTGTTTTGTCCTTTGCTCCTGAATGGCCATTGTGAACAGATTTGAAAGATCTGGGCAGTGTTTCACCAAGATAAGAAAGACTTTACGCACGACTTTACGTTCGACTGGTAACCCCTTCCTGTGCGTAATAATTCATAAAAGTGCGCGCATTCAGCGCAAGAATTGATACCAGTCGAACGTAAAGTTGTGCGTAACTTTAAGAATGACTTGGTGAAACACCTCACAGGGTTGTGTTTGGTAAAGCTGTGTGTAGATCTACGCATGACTGTACCTACGACTGGTGATCATTTCTCACGCTCAATGACAACTCCTCGCGCTGAATTGCACCACAGATGGGATCACCAGTCATTCGTACAGTCTTTTGTAGATCTACGCACAGCTTCATGAAACACAACCCCAGTAGGGCCATTATCTGTCACGTGTGTGACAAATAGTGTTGAATTTTCTTTACATCATCTTATTTTGAAGATTTTAAAGATGCATGTAGAGTCACATATTAGCTTCAGAGCTAAGACTCATCATGGTTTGTCATCACGTCACAGATCAATGAACATAGATTTTGCCTGAATCGTGAGAAATGTCAAATGTCACACACATCACGCAAAATCCAAGCTCAATGATCTGTAAAACAGTGACTAGCTATGATGACAAATAGCTCATACTGAAGGCAATGAGTTACACTTAACAAATATTGAGCAAAAAGTATACAATATGCAATGTCTTCTCCATCAATATCAGATACTGTACAAAAAAATTTTAAATCTTTTGTCACATATGTCACAGAAAATGGCCCAATACATGATCTTTATGTTATCACACTAAACCGAAAAGCAATGCGCACTATCCTGTCATTCACATAGCATACACAAAGATACGTGTGACTTAAAAGAAAAACAAGCTCATTGAGTGTACACATACATGTATGGGACTCAAATATTACAATTCTGATATTGGTCAAAGATAAAAATTTCTCTCCAAAATAGATTACAACAGCAAAACAATGCATATGTATAGGCACCACATAAGAATTTGAATACATTTTTACAAGACATGATAAAACCTCGACAGGTTTGAAGCTCATAATCATACAATGATCAGAATCATTTACATATTTACAAGATTTGTACAAGATGCCCTGAATCTTTTCATATACAACACGTTTCTGAAAAAGCAGCTTGACAAAGCTTCAACTTTCGTTCTTGTCCAAATGTTACACCATCAACAGTTCATGATTTGCTGTACAAAAAATGCTTGAACAATCAATCAATAGACTTTAATCTATATACATTATCTTCTTTTTTTAGATTCAAATTACAAAAATCTAACATTTATCGAAAATAAACTAAAAAGGAAGTAGAATAAGAGTATTAAGGGTGGGGTTCCTGTTGTGCGTGGTAAAAATAAAGAAGGTACAATCCCTAATTTCTATAAATTTGGGAAGGTGAAAATTATCAATATCTCAAGGCACAAAATGCTAAAAATAAATTTACAATAAATTCATAATAACAATAATCAATAAACACCAATATATCATTTAGAATTTCTCAAAAAAAAACACTACCACAATTGCTTTCATTGGTCAGATTAGGTGGTAACTCATAAAAAGGGAATATAAGAATGATATTCTTTGTTTATTTTGATATATATTCTATGTTTTTATATCAATACAAGGCAAGAATCTGATTTACCTGGCAATATACATGATCCTGAAATAGTTTGAGTTGGAACTCAAAATTATGCATCCTTTTCCAAATCTTAAAAAAAATATTTTTAAGTATATTTGAAGCCCTTCGAGGGTAATCTCTCTCATAGGCAAGGACAGGAAAATAAAATGACAACCATATTTTCTCTAAAATAAATTTATCACAATCAATCACAGAATTATGCTCTCCTTTTTTAATACCATGTTCTTGTCTCACAAACCTTCATAACAATTCATTCTCTGGTATCCTACTGAAAAATGCCTTTGCCATTGACTGCTGAATTCTGTGTTTCCCATAGACTTTGTGCATAGAACACACGGTTCCAGTTGCCAATGGGTTAACACGATTCCCATAGAAATGTGAAAAACAAAAATTCCATGACTTTTCAATGACTTTTCCATGACTAAATTGCTGCTTTCTATAACCAATACTACTACAGTCAAACCTGCTTTAGCGACCACCTATAGAGAAAGACCACCTGTCCATAAAGACCACCTTTCTAGACTCCCTAAAGCACAATTTGACATGTAAATGAACCTCCCTATAGAGACCATCTGCACATAAAGACCACTATTTCTTTCTCGCTTGAGATGGTCTTTATAGACAGGTTTGACTGTATATTTGAAGAGGCATTGACTGCAAGACATGGTAAATCTTCTGAAATGATTAATAAAATAAGCTTCAACGAGGCCTCGGTGAACTTTCCACCGTGATGAATTTGTGAAACTAAATCCAATCTATTCACTGGGCTCTAATCTCTAAAAAACAAATAAAGAATGTGATCCACAGCTGAATCTAAGGTGTCCATTCTACGTCCTTTCTAAGGGTCATCTAATCCGACCGTAGGGGGAACGTACGTGAAACCCTCAAAGACATTGTCGGCGTCCTGCACACTGGCGCTCACCGTGTTCGGGTCGACAGATTTGCCGACTGAGTTTGGAACGGGCTCTCTGACGAACTCTGGATCGATGTTCTTAACGTCCATGTTGTCGCTCTGTCAAGAAACAAAGATAATATTTTGTTGGAAAGTAGTTGTTTATTTTTTATTATGGCGCAAACCCCGTTTATTTCATAAGAGATCGGGCTCCAGAAGTGAATTACTAGCCCTGCTTTGAACAATACACATTTCAATTTGGCATTGATTTTTAATGTGACTTCATGTGTACTATTCAAGCTAACTATTCCCAACTGATATGTTGTATGACCTTACAACCAATTTTGCGAATACAGAAACACCTTGTAACATGTCGTCTCGCAACAAGATACTTAATACTTGGGACTAAGTATCAAGTATGAAGTACAACCTCGCCGTGATACGATGTATCGAACGCAAAATTAGTCGTAAGATCTAACAACCAAAATTTGTGTGGTGTGCGGTGGCCTATAATGTGTGCTAACGTCTAACAGGTAATTAAAAACAAAAATTTGCGATGAAGAATTACTGAAGAGCGCCATCACTTACCACTCTAGGGTTGTATGGAGGAGTGATCTTTTTACCATCCAGGTCTGACCAGCTGATAGATGAGAAGAATTCATGATGCTTGACTGCTTTGAAACCTTTGTCTCCTGCACCCAGTCTCTTGGCTCGCTCTTTGTGTAACAGCTGTGTGGGTGAAATGGGAGGTAATTATTGAAAGGACTGGTTCGCAAGTCTAGCATATCAAATTTACATCATTGTCTGTTCATCCAAGTCTCTTTAACAACCTGGTACTTCTGAACAGCTAATTTATAAGAATATATTTATGGAAACAACTGGTTTCAGAAGTCAAAAGAGGGACTTTGCATCCTTTTTCTTCTGCACTCAGTCTCTTGGATCGCTCTTTGTGTAACAGCGGTAAGTAAAAGAATATGATTTTTGCTTGGAATCTCTTATCCCGTTCCCTTTTTATGCCAGGTGGATAATAATTCTTGCATCATTCCCCTAATCATTTAATTTGTTATCAACGAAGCAACTGCAGCTCTTATACAGAATCAAGTTATCACAGACTTTCATTGTTTCCAAGATACAAATCTTCCCCCAAAACACCTTTTTATGCCAAATGGATAATAATTTTTGCCTTATCCCAAGAATCATTTAATTTCAGATTTACGCTGCACCCACTACTCATACAAAGAATCAAGAAATCACAGTCTTTCATGGTTTCCAAGCACAAATCTCCCCCCCCCCCCAAAAAAAAAAACCCACAACAACAACACATGATATGTTTTTCCTTACCCCTTCGAGAAGACTCTTGGCACTTGGTGAGAAGACAGAGCTCTTCATGCGCAATGGTTTGTTGAGAATGTTATCATACATCTCCGCTGTATCTCTGCTGTAGAATGGAGGCTGAGGAAGAGAAAAAATGATATCAGTCTTTAATTGTGGTGAAAAAATATGGGGAGACAGAGCTTTCAATGCAAAGTGGCTTGTTGAGAATGTTATCATACATCTCTGCTGTATCTCTGCTGTAGAATGCAGGCTGGGGAAGAAAAAATGGTACCAGTCTTTAATTATAGTGAGGAGACAGAGCTCTTCATACGCAGTGGTTTGTTGAGAATGTTATCATACATCTCCGCTGTATCTCTGCTGTAGAATGCAGGCTGGGGAAGAGAAAAAAAATGATACCAGTTTTTAATTATGGTGAAAATAATATGACAAGACAGAGCTCTAAATGCAAAGTGGCTTGTTGGGAATGTTATCATACATCTCTGCTGTATCTCTGCTGTAGAATGGTGGCTGGGGAGAGAAAAAAATGGTAACATTCTTTGATTATAATGAGAAAATAATATGAGGAGACAGAGCTTTTCACGCAAAGTGGTTTGTTGAGAATGTTATCATATATCTCTACTGTAGGATAGAGGCTGTGGCGAGTAAAAATGGTACCAGTCTTTATAAAAGCAAAAATGAGGAAGAGGAGGGGAGAATGAAAAGAGAGAGAANACTCAACAAAATACACTAAGTCAAACAAATAAATTGATTATACAAAAATATTTATTACATTGTTCTGTTCTGTCGCATCTTGAATCAATTTCTCATTATATCACATTCCTTGTTTCTCCATAGAGACTATCAACCTTACAACAGTCATGCACATTTCTTCATCAGTTTTAAGACATTCTGTAGGCCTAATCATATCAGAACTTTAATAATTTTACTGATCTTTAATTTTTCCCAATAAAGTCAGTAAGAATTTGTTGATTAGAATTGACTGACCAAAATATGATTTTTTATAGAGAGAAGTAGATAGAGAGATGGTCTGTGTGAGAGGGACCGGCTGGATATTAGAAACAGAAGGAAGGAAGAATGGTAGGAAAAAAGTTTACTGAGAAAGTAGGAAAAATAGTTGGAAGGAAAATAAGAGAAAGTGAAAATAATTCTGCACACAAGATATCTATAGTCATTGTTTTACTATCATTGAGTCATAGCCAGTCAGAATGACAGAAAGTGATTTACTAAAGTTCACAGCCATACTGATGAAAAAAAAAAGAGTTTCAATAATTACCGTTTTGCAATGTCACTGCCCAAACAAACAGTAATTTTGTCCATACAATGGCAGTTTATAACATAAATTTACTGTTCCCAATGAATTTATAACACTGGCAGTGCCATAACTTGGATATAAGAACAATGATTAAATGAAGTTTTGACCTAATAGGTTATGATTTCAGATCCACATCTTCCTGAAATGAAGCATGCAATTCATTTTAAGCACTGCTGCAATAACAGACCCCATATAAAGAAGTTTATTTTAGTTCACCCAATGAGTGGATGAAAGGCAATGGAGAAAAAAATTTAAAAAAAACTTTTAAAAAATTCTCAACAGCCGGACCCCATTACTATCTAAAGCTGTGAACATATGACATCAGTTTGAAAAACGAATGTTAAGTATGTTTCTTTGTAAATGATTTTGAAAGTAAAATTTAATTTATGGAATTCCTATGTCTGTTATAATACAAGTTCATCATTAATTTGAGGTATGCACTCTGAATATTTATGAAAGTTATGATTGAATTCAGGATTCGTCATATTTTGGGTCAAAGAATTGATTAAGAATGGTCCACTTGAGAAATTCAGCAGGCTTTCAAGACTATTCCACCTTTTTCTAAAGTAAAAACAATCTTAATCCCTTACTTGCAGGTGACAATAAACTGACTTTCATCGGTCTGTGCTTGCAAACTGCCTATCTGGGGTCTGTACTTGCAGACTACCTTCATCCTATACTTTTCACATAGTCAACTCTGCCGAAGTCAAGCTTCTATAAATCAAATGATCAGATTTGTTGAGTAATATTTCGGAAAAAAAACCCTGCAAACCATGTTCGATTCACATCTTGTACAAGCAAGTCAAATATATTGTCAATTTTTTATTGTATGAGAAATTTGACTTTGGCAGAATTACCTGTGCAATCTTTCAACTGTTACTGTTACAATTTCTTGTTATTTTTACTCTTTAATTTATCATGTAATAACAAGACATATAGTGACCGGACATAAAAATTACAACATCAAATTTATGGTCCCAGTTATATGTATTTCATCAACATTGAGCAACGATTGAACATGAAAACAAAGGAATTAAATATTAGAATGTAGTCCACATTAATATTGATAACTGTCCCAATTTTCCCATGAAAGTGGTGTTCTTCTTGCAGTAAATGCAAGATGATGAAGATTGAAAGAATAGGTTCCACTGTACTTGTTTTGGTTCACTATTGTGATTTTCCCTCCATGTTTTATCAACAGGAGAGCTTTGTTTTGGTTCCGGTGTTTAAAACACTCCCCAACATTCTTATTTCTGTAATTTTGTTGGGTATACTTTGACTGTTTCCTGAACATAATAAGTCGCCTTCAGGATGTTGCTAGAAAGCCGCCATCAAGTGCAAGTTGCAATTGATCAAAACCATGAATGTTTTGTCAAAAGCGCAGACATGTTTCAAATGCAACTGATTTGCAGTTGACTCTTGAACAATTGCAACTTTCTAGCAACACCCCCATAGACTCTATATGATCTGGGAAAATAAGGACAGCTTACAATGATGGTGGCAGACAAAAATTGTAAGTACAACATAATATAATTGCCCAATATTCTTCTTTATGCCATAATGCTGAGAAACAAGGAATGATAAAGTTTAATATGAGATTCGGAATTATATCAAAATTATTATTAAACAAACTTTTTTTCAGAAATAGTTCTATTGCTTTTGTTACTATTTGAAATAAAAACAAACTGGAGGAAATCGGCATGCATGATTTATGGATTGTTGAAAGAGTTGTATTCATATTAAGAGTTGAAGTAAATTCATATTCAATTCAGAAAGAACACAGAACTATAAGGACACAATACATCTGCATAATATATATTTTTTCTATATACAGAATTGAGAGCTGGGTTATCATCAAAAACTGTACAGGAATCAAATTCAGATGAAAGTTTATCAGAAAGAAAATGTGGCATTTCAACACAGAAATGAACAAGAGGAACTCGAAATGGTTCAAAATTTACCAATTACAACTTGCGATTAACTACATTTCCAGTGATTTTCCATAATCATCTGCATACGTGTCAAGTTAATTAACATTGTATTTCGCATTCAATGACACCAAAAACGAATTTTATTTACACAATTTGTTTTCATGACATTTGAATACTAACAATGCTGCTGCACATTAGATTTACATAGAATCAAACCTGAATTGGCAGCCACCTGTCTACAGAGGCCACCTAAATTGGTTCCCTCCTGATGACAATGTGTGTTATAGAACCTGTCTATAGAGGTCACCTGGCTACAGTGGCCACCTAAATTGTATCCCTCCTGATGAAAACATGTGTTATAGAACCTGTCTATAGAGGTCACTTGTCTACAGTGGCCACCTACATTGGTTCCCTCCTGATGAAAATATGTGTTATAGAACCTGTCTATAGAGGTCTTCTGTCTACAGTGGCCATTTTTTCCGATTTCCCTTAGGTGGCCACTATAGAAAGGTTTGACTGTAGATATCTTTGAATCATAACTCAAGCTAGAGATCCTTACAATCAGCAGACCGAATGCATTTGCTTGCACTGTGAGCAGAAGGAACAATGTTTATGGACAGAGTATAAACAACTTCATTCAAGCCTTCACAGTAGCTTCATGATCACAAATAAAAATAGCTTCCCTGTTCATTCAGTAAAAATATGTGACACCTGTTCAACATTTTTCCATCAAATAAGAGGGAAGGGCACTTTGTGTCTATAGCTATTGTGAATGAAGGTTGTTCACTTTGTCTAAATCAATTGTCCTTCTCCTCACTGCGATATAACATGAACTGTGAATTCCAGCAAAACCACAGCATAATCACAGCTTAAAAGCGATAAAATCATCAAAATCAGTTTTTAATCTGCAGTGCCAGCACTTACATTGCTAAGTAAAACTTTGAACACAAAAAGCTGTGCTTTCTCAGAACTTACATGATCAACGCAATAATACTAGTATGATACTAGTTTTAAAAAAAAAGGATTTTACACGAAAACACTGGTCCTGGTATATGGTCACATATAATGAGATGTTATACTTGGAAAGTTCTTGATGTGTGGGAACGCGAAGAAAGAAATATTGGGGGAAAACAAGTAAAAAGAATCATGCTTAAATATTTCTTGCATAAACTTATAAACAATAAGGGACAAATTATTCATGAGGTATAGTTATTGAAGGAGACACAAAGTCACCTTTTCTGCAGTGTTCATTTTGTAATAGTAAAATTATAAAGTAATACATGTATACAAAATTCTACAGAATCAGGCCACAGACATGTCAATCAAATTTTCCCACTTTTATACTCTTTGTGCAGCACCTAATTATTGCAAACAAATTAAAATTGATCTTAAAAACATACACCTATAGAATACTGAAAAAGAAGAGATAAAGAAAATTCAAAATGCCTAGGCATATTAGTTTTCAGTGCTGTTCATAGACAAGTCAATAGACAACTTCTCTGAAATATACTTCTCAGTTCAATAAAATATATTACTATATGAATATACTTTCGATGTGACAGTTAAAACTTATACATACAGGATCAGAAACATAATTTAAGATCCATTAAAAATTGGAAAAGGGAAAAGAAATATGGAGTAAAATAAAAGAATTAAATGATAAAAATTGCTACAAGACCAAAAAAAGAACTTAGAAACTACTACAAATTTGTCCAAAATTTGTTCCTATATAATCATCTAACTTGAGAGAGCAATGAAATAAGAAGAAATCTTAATTTTGAGGTATGTCATAAAAAAAAATGAGACCTATAATATTTGGTAGTCATATCTGATGGTGAAGCGTGGCAAAATACCTAAAAGAGCGATCATTTACTGTTTAAAATTATATAAATTAAAGAATATTGCTCAGCATCAGTCATACTCACCAAGAAAATCAGTTATTTACGAATATCAGTAATTACTACAACACAAAATAAAAGTAATTTGTTTGTAATATACATACATCCAAAGTATGCTACAAATGAAAGTATGAAAGCAAATCTCTACAAAGAAAGGGAAGCATGAAACAAATATTGGCAGTAGCATACATGTACAACATCTTGAATGAAAGCATAATGTCACATCGACCTTGCGTAAATCAAAAGGTGGGATTGAACGAAAAGAAAAATTGGTGCATTGTTTTGTTCTTTTGCATCTCTTGTTTAAAAGCAAGATCAAAGGGGTGCGCAACATAGAGATATCTTATATGAATCTTTACAAAATATTTCATTAGATGTATACTTTTCAAATGTATATGTACAATTACATAGAAATCAAAACAAAATAAAATTCTCATTCCCTGCATCATTGAGATGGTTAAGTTGGCAATTTGATTTAAAGCAATAATTGACAAAAACAAATGCATAGAACATTTAAAGACATCACAATGTGAAATTGGTTGTTTCGCCTTTTGCTCCTGAATGGCAATTATGACCAGATTTGAAAGATCCATTATATGATTCAAAATAGAGCCATTATCTGTGATATGTGTGACTAAAAATGTTGAATTTTCTATACATAATCTTATTTTGAAGTATAACATGCATTGGATTTCATCAAAAGCATGGAATAATTTTCCTGGTATCACTTCACAATTTTATGCATTTTAGCATGTCTGATTGCTACACAAAAAGATGATTTGTGTAGCAACTTTTCTGCATAGAACTGTACAGTACAGTGTTGGAAATGATTCCTCAATGGCTAAAACTGCTAATCATTTGTGAAAACTAAAATTATTCCCTGAATAGGTTTCTCAATATCCTTCAAGAGTCACATATTGCCTTCAAAATGAGCTATGACTCATCACCGATTGTCACCATGTCGCAGATTGATGCGCATGGATTTTGCATGATTTGTGAGAAATGCTACATGACACAAAACACAAAAATCAAAGCTCAATAATCCGCGACGTGGTGACAAGCTTTACTGAGTCCTACATTGTAGCTTACATTTTAGGCAATGAGTTACACTTCACAAATATTGAGCAAAACGTAATATATGCAATGTCTTCTCCATCAATATCAGATACTGTACAAAAAAATTTTAAATCTTTTGTCACATATGTCACAGAAAATGGCCCAATACATGATCTTTATGTTATCACACTAAACAAAAAAGCAATGTGCACTATCCTGTCATTCACATAGCATACACAAAGATACGTGTGACTTAAAAGAAAAACAAGCTCATTGAGTGTACACATACATGTATGGGACTCAAATATTACAATTCTGATATTGGTCAAAGATAAAAATTTCTCTCCAAAATAGATTACAACAGCAAAACAATGCATATGTATAGGCACCACATAAGAATTTGAATACATTTTTACAAGACATGATAAAATCTTGACAGGTTTGAAGCTCATAATCGTACACTGATCAGAATCATTTACATATTTACAAGATTTGTACAAGATGCCCTGAATCTTTTCATATACAACACGTTTCTGAAAAAGCAGCTTGACAAAGCTTCAACTTTCGTTCTTGTCCAAATGTATTCTTACACCATCGACAGTTCATGATTTGCTATACAAAAACTCCTTGAAAAATCAATCAATAGACTTTAATCTATATACATTATCTTCTGTTTTAGAGTCAAATTACAAAAATCAAATATTTATAGACAATAAAGCTACAAACAATTTAGAATAAAAGTAAGGGTGGGGTTCCTGTTGTGCGTGGTACAAATAAAGGAGGTACGATCCCTAATTTCTATTAATTTGGGAAGGTGAAAATTTTCATTATCTCAAGGCACAAAATGCTAAAATTAAATTACATTGAATTCATAATAACAATAAACAATAAAAACTAATATATCACTTAGAATTTCACCCAAAAAAAACACTACCACAATAGCTTTCATTGGTCAGGTTAGGTGGTAACTCATAGAAAGGGAATATAAGAATGATATTCTTTGTTTATTTTGATATATATACTCTATGTTTTTATATCAATACAAGGCAAGAATCTGATTTACCTGGCAATATACATGATCCTGAAATAGAGTGAGTTGAAACTCAAAATTATGCATCCTTTTCCAAATCTTAAAAAATATTTTCAAGTATATTTGAAGCCCTTCGAGGGTAATCTCTCTCATAGGCAAGGACAGGAAAATAAAATGACAACCATATTTTCTCTAAAATAAATTTGTCACAATCAATCACAGAATTATGCTCTCCTTTTTTAATACCATGTTCTTGTCTCACAAACCTTCATAACAATTCATTCTCTGGTATCCTACTGAAAAATGCCTTTGCCATTGACTACTGAATTCTATGTCTCCCATAGACTTTGTGCATAGAACACACGGTTCCAGTTGCCAATGGGTTAACACGATTCCCATAGAAATGTGAAAAACAAAAATTCCATGACTTTTCAATGACTTTTCCATGACTAAATTGCTGCTTTCTATAACCAATACTACTACAGTCAAACCTGCTTTAGCGACCACCTATAGAGAAAGACCACCTGTCCATAAAGACCACCTTTCTAGACTCCCTAAAGCACAATTTGACATGTAAATGAACCTCCCTATAGAGACCATCTGCACATAAAGACCACTATTTCTTTCTCGCTTGAGATGGTCTTTATAGACAGGTTTGACTGTATATTTGAAGAGGCATTGACTGCAAGACATGGTAAATCTTCTGAAATCATGAATAAAATAAGCTTCAATGAGGCCTCGGTGATCTTGCCATCATGATGGCTTTGTGAAACTAAATCCAATCCATTCACTGGGCTCTTCGCTCTAAAAAAACAAATAAAAGAATGTGATCCACAGCTGAATCTATGGTGTCCATTCTACGTCCATTCTAAGGGTCATCTAATCCGACTGTTGGGGGAACGTACGTGAAACCCTCAAAGACATTGTCGGCGTCCTGCACACTGGCGCTCACCGTGTTCGGGTCGACAGATTTGCCGACTGAGTTTGGAACGGGCTCTCTGACGAACTCTGGATCGATGTTCTTAACGTCCATGTTGTCGCTCTGTTGAGAAAAAAAGGAAACATTTGTTGGAAAAATCATTATCATTATCATTACCATTACCATTATCAATATCATGATCATTACCATTAACAATATGATCATTACCATTACCATTACCATTATCAACATGATTATTACCATTACCATTATCAAAATCATGATCATTACCATTACCATTACCATTATCAATATGATCATTACCATTACCATTACCATTATCAATATCATGATCATTACCATTACCATTATCAATATCATGATAATTACCATTACCATTACCATTATCAATATGATCATTACCATTACCATTACCAATATCAATATCATGATCATTACCATTACCATTACCATTATCAATATCATGATCATTACCATTACCATTATCAAAATCATGATCATTACCATTACCATTACCATTATCAATATGATCATTACCATTACCATTACCATTATCAATATCATGATCATTACCATTACCATTATCAATATCATGATAATTACCATTACCATTACCATTATCAATATGATCATTACCATTACCATTACCAATATCAATATCATGATCATTACCATTACCATTACCATTATCAATATCATGATCATTACCATTACCATTATCATTATCAATATCATGATCATTAACATTACCATTACCATTACCATTATCAATATCAATACCATTACCATTACCATTACCATTACCAGTATCGTTATCGTTATCATTACCGTTACCGTTATCATTATAATTATCATTATCATTACCGTTATCATTATCATTATCATTATCATTATCATTATCATTATCATTATCATTATCATTATCATTATCATTATCATTATCATTATCATTATCATTATCATTATCATTATCATTATCATTATCATTATCATTATCATTATCATTATCATTATCATTATCATTATCATTATCATTATCATTATCATTATCATTATCATTATCATTATCATTATCATTATCATTATCATTATCATTATCATTATCATTATCATTATCATTATCATTATCATTATCATTATCATTATCATTATCATTATCATTATCATTATCATTATCATTATCATTATCATCATTATCATTATTATTATAATTATTACAGTGAAATTTGATCTTTTACTTACCACTCTAGGGTTGTATGGAGGTGTGATCTTTTTACCATCCAGGTCTGACCAGCTGATAGATGAGAAGAATTCATGATGCTTGACAGCCTTGAATCCTTTGTCTCCTGCACCCAGTCTCTTGGCTCGCTCTTTGTGTAACAGCTGTGTGGGGGAAATGGTGGGTAATTATTGAAAAGACTGGTTCGCAAGTCTAGCATATCAAATTTACATCATTGTCTGTTCATCCAAGTCTCTTTAACAACCTGGTACTTCTGAACAGCTAATTTATAAGAATATATTTATGGAAACAACTGGTTTCAGAAGTCAAAAGAGGGACTTTGCATCCTTTTTCTTCTGCACTCAGTCTCTTGGATCGCTCTTTGTGTAACAGCGGTAAGTAAAAGAATATGATTTTTGCTTGGAATCTCTTATCCCGTTCCCTTTTTATGCCAGGTGGATAATAATTCTTGCATCATTCCCCTAATCATTTAATTTGTTATCAACGAAGCAACTGCAGCTCTTATACAGAATCAAGTTATCACAGACTTTCATTGTTTCCAAGATACAAATCTTCCCCCAAAACACCTTTTTATGCCAAATGGATAATAATTTTTGCCTTATCCCAAGAATCATTTAATTTCAGATTTACGCTGCACCCACTACTCATACAAAGAATCAAGAAATCACAGTCTTTCATGGTTTCCAAGCACAAATCTCCCCCCCCCCCCAAAAAAAAAAACCCACAACAACAACACATGATATGTTTTTCCTTACCCCTTCGAGAAGACTCTTGGCACTTGGTGAGAAGACAGAGCTCTTCATGCGCAATGGTTTGTTGAGAATGTTATCATACATCTCCGCTGTATCTCTGCTGTAGAATGGAGGCTGAGGAAGAGAAAAAATGATATCAGTCTTTAATTGTGGTGAAAAAATATGGGGAGACAGAGCTTTCAATGCAAAGTGGCTTGTTGAGAATGTTATCATACATCTCTGCTGTATCTCTGCTGTAGAATGCAGGCTGGGGAAGAAAAAATGGTACCAGTCTTTAATTATAGTGAGGAGACAGAGCTCTTCATACGCAGTGGTTTGTTGAGAATGTTATCATACATCTCCGCTGTATCTCTGCTGTAGAATGCAGGCTGGGGAAGAGAAAAAAAATGATACCAGTTTTTAATTATGGTGAAAATAATATGACAAGACAGAGCTCTAAATGCAAAGTGGCTTGTTGGGAATGTTATCATACATCTCTGCTGTATCTCTGCTGTAGAATGGTGGCTGGGGAGAGAAAAAAATGGTAACATTCTTTGATTATAATGAGAAAATAATATGAGGAGACAGAGCTTTTCACGCAAAGTGGTTTGTTGAGAATGTTATCATATATCTCTACTGTAGGATGAAGGCTGTGGCGAGTAAAAATGGTACCAGTCTTTATAAAAGCAAAAATGAGGAAGAGGAGGGGAGAATGAAAAGAGAGAGAGAGAGTGAAGGAGAAAGAGGGAGAAGAAAGAGAAGGAGAATGGGAAAAAGAATGAGAAGATGGAGGAGGAGGGGAAGGAGGAGGGGAAGGAGGAGGTGAATTTTGAGAAGAAAGAGGAAAAGAAAAGAATCTTTGGGAGGAGATAAAGGTCTTCATGCACATGTTGATGTTATCATACATCTCGGCTGTATCTCTGTTGTAGAATAGAGGCTGGGTAGAGTAAAAATACTCAGTTCATTTGATTCTCTCTTCCCTAAAGTTTCATTCATCACAGCACTAAAGCTCTTTCTCTTTTTCTATTTTTAATTTCTTGCTTCTTATTTTACATTTTGTTACTATCTGTTCTATTTCACACATTGCGTACTCTGCTCCCAGAGTGTGTATCCTAGCTTTATTAGTTTGTAAATATGGTTTCATTCGTCAGACTGGAATGAACAACTAGTTACATTTATCTATAAACAAGAATGGAAATGAAACTTACCAAGCCTGACATCATTTCATAGAGCACAGCACCGAGACACCACCAGTCAACACTTCTGTCATACTCCTGCTTTCTTAACACTTCAGGTGCCAGGTACTGCAAAACAAAAGAAACAATAATCAACGTGTAAATTAATAAACTAAAGCCCTATTTTCTATAAATTAAAGAAAAAAAAGAGGTTTATCAGCGTAAACTGAGGTACATGTACCACCAGTCCACACTTCTGTCATACTGCTTTCTTAACCCTAATATAGCCGGGCTTTTTTGGGTCTTCTATAGCCGAGGGGGGGTTGATTCAACCCCCCCTTGAGAATTCGGCCGCTGATCGCGCGATCGCCGCGAAAATTTGCGCATACGTCACTTATGGTAAACTCTACCTTATTGTAAAAAAAAAATCAAAAATTTTCATTCTTGCAATTAATTATGCTAATTTATGCATGAAATCATTGTTTGGCTCTAAAGTAGAAAATAAAGCTCCTAGAATCATAATTTTTGGTGTAAATATTCTCTGTAGCATTCTTATCAATGTTCTTGAAAAAAAAATCCGATACCATCATTAATTTCTTATGTATTTCTTTGTTTTGTGAATTTCTTATGTATTTCTTTGTTTTTTTACCTTTTGTTTTTGTTATTTTTTTTACCCAAAAATATTGCAGGACATTATATAAGCATAATTATGATAAAACTAAATTGATTTGAGCCATGAAAGGGAAAATAATCATACCTTTCTGAAAATTGTGAGAAACCTCTATTTGCATTGACTTTGTGCACAAAATCACATATTTAAGCAATTTTGGGTCTGACGTGTATGTATAAAAAGTCGCGTAGCGTCGTAACGGTACGCCTGATTTTCGCGAAAATGGTATCAAAAGTTGCGCGAGGCTTCAAAGTAAAAAGTCATGAAGCGGCGTAGTAAAAAAAATTCGCGCGGCGGCGTTATCGCGGAAAATGTCGAGGGGGGGGTTGATTCAACCCCCCCCCCGGCCGTTTTAGGGTTAACACTTCAGATGTCATATACTGCAATACAGGACAAAATTTTTCAAAATTATAACTTACAAACCCTGAAAATTATGTTCTCCTTCCAGGAATGAAGAGGGAATGTATGAAATATTGCAAGCATTTTTTTGTTGGAATTCTTCCTGTCCTATAGTCCACATCAGGCGAAAACACATCACAATACCAATGTAACACACTAAGGAGGTGTTGTTCGGAACGTGCCAATCGAAATCATTGTTTCATACACGTCTTGTTAAATGCGCATACTGTGCGCGAATGAAAATGCGTGTTACAATTTGCAAAGTTGCAGTTGATTTTGAACAACACCCCCTATTAAAGCCTTCAGAACAATTTCCACCTAATTTCACAACTTTGCATCTATTGCAACAATAAATACTATAAGCCATTTTGTAGATTCTGTTCATTACACAAAAATTCTATTGTTGCTAGAAAATTGCTTTTCAAATACTTCAGAGGAAAAATGCTGCTAAGCATTCCAACTCGTAGGGACATATATGTTAAACATTTGTACCAGATGTCGGCTTTATGAGAATGAGGGTAAAAGAGATCTGAGCACCTCATATACATATTTGGAATCTGAACGCTGAATTGTACCCAATATAGAGCATTGACCTGCAACTCTGAATTCTTTCAAAAATAGAATAAACTTTTGAAAATAAAAACATCTTCTTCCCATTAATTAAAACTTGACTCAGGTTTTAAAAGCCCCTTACCTCTGGTGTGCCACAGAATGTTGAGGTTGTTTTCTTTGCTGCAATGCCCTCCTTACATAATCCAAAGTCTGTCAGTCTCACATGCCCATAATGGTCAAGCAAAATGTTTTCTGGTTTCAAATCTCTGTTGACGAAAGTGAAAATAATCATGATGTTGATAAATTCTACTAATCAATTAAAAATTCAGAGGGAATGGAGAGTTTATTCAGCACACACAAACATTTTTCTTCCTAAGATTGGGAAGACTAGAAAGTTCTCTGGTGTAAAATTTCTTATAGCTACAATGCCGTTCTTTTTTAATACACAATCCAAAGTCTGTCCATCTAACATGCCCATAGTGGTCAAGTAGAATGTTTTCTGGTTTCAAATCTCTGTAAAAGAAGTTAAAATAATTATGATTATTGAATAAGTGCTATTCCATGTTAACTCAGCACACACAAAAAAAATTATCTTCCTCAAATTGGTAACACTATAAAATTCTATGGGCTCAAATTTCTTAGTTGCAATGCCCTCCTTACAAAGTCCAAAATATGTATGCCTCACATGGCCATAGTGATCAAGTAGAATGCTCTATAGTTTCAAATCTCTGTTGAAGAAAACAGTGGAAATAATCATGATCATTAGGGTACCATCTCTCTAAATTCAAGCTACAGTACATTTACAGAGACGATTACCTCATGCATGTTGAAGTAAATTTACTCTAATATCCAACACAAAAATATGTGCCTAATGAAGAGTTGAATCGTATGAAGAAAAAAAATTTCCCGCAAATTCGAACTTTACTTCCTCAAATTGGCAACCCAAGAATATAATCTGACTTCAAATTTCCGAGGAGGACAATGATGATGCGAAGTGACACCAATAAACAGGCTTTAATGAAATGTTTATTAGCTTCATTGGCCCCAAGAAAATTTCCACAGAGAGTTTATTTCCCATTTTAATATTACTTTCATATAAAAGCAAACTAAGAATCACCTGTAGATGATGTCAAGCGAGTGAAGGTAACCGATGGCGCTGGCGATCTCTGCCGCGTAGAACTTGGCTCGCACCTCTGGGAAAGACTTCTCCCTCTGGAGGTGGAAGAAGAGCTCGCCTCCGTTGACGTAGTCCAGGACAAAGTAGAGTTTGTCAGCGGTCTGGAAGGAGTAGTGCAGGCTGACGAGGAATGGATGTTTGAGGTTCTTGAGAAGCACGCTCCTCTCGGCCATGATGTGTTTGGCCTGGAAAAAGGGAAGAAATGTGAGAAAATCATCATCATCATAATCATCTTCTTCATCATCATCATCATCATCAATATCATCATCATTATCACCATCATCATCATTATCATCATCATCATTATCATCATCATCATCATCATCGTCATCATCATCATCATCATCCTTCTCCATCTCCTCCTCCTCCTCCTTCTCATCATCATCATCATCATCATCATCATCATCATCATCATCATCATCATCATTGTTATCATCATCATAATCATCATCATCATCATCATCATCATCATTGTTATCATCATCATAATCATCATCATCATCATCATTATCATCACCACCACCTCCACCAACCATCATCATCCTTCTCCATCTCATCATCATCATCGTTGTCGTCGTCGTCATCATCATCATCATCATCATCATCATCATCATCATCATCATCATCATCATCACCTTCTTCATCATCTGACTTATCAAATATCATCAAAAGCCTAATAAAAGCCATGCCACAGCCCATTCGCCTTCTACTTTCTAAGACCTACCTCATTCCTTTTGACGATGGCAGCCTTCTGTAGCACTTTGACTGCGTACACTTTGCCATCTATCTTGTGTTTGGCAAGAAGAACTTTACCAAAGCTTCCTTTACCGATCACTTTCAGGAAATCAAAATCACTTGGTCTGGCACTGCATGGGAGGAACAAAAGATTTAATAGACACGTGGTCAACAGCATTCCTCTTTTTGTGCAATCTAGTAAATACACTTTAAAATGAACACAAAATTTGAACCTTTTTTAAATTTTTTTGTTGAATGCTATCTTTTATTTTGTACAGTATTTTACAGGATGTACATGAACATCTATTTTCACAAGATATACACAGAAATGTCTTATTCATCGCAAAACAGAAAGAACATTGCATCAGTTTTATTTGCCAGCATGCTACCTCACGAGCGCAACGTCACTGGCAGTCCGGAGGAGTGACCGTTTGGGCCCTTGGTTATGACATACATGTAAAAACTAGAATATGACAGAATACGTGCAAGAACCAACTCCCAATTTTAAACACATCTATCTGTATGTATACCAAACAATTTGTGAATATGACGGCTCATTTCGCATTTTCACAATTTCTCCTGACCATTTTTTTCCTGATATACGTTTCAAAAAATTAAATTGGCTACTCTATTATGCACAAGTATCCTCATTTTTTTTTGTTCAAAAGGACTGTTCGTTTTGTCAGTTGAAGCACGAATAAGCACGAGGATGAAAAATTAAAATGAAAAGCCCTAAATAACTGAATTACATATTCTCTCATTCCTACAAAAGTTGTATGGTTATTCATATTGTTATCAAGTTTTCTCTCATGAGAAATCATTTGTTTCAGCCGTTTCAGTCGTAATTCACAATCTACTTTCTATCCTCAATCATATCCTAAAAAGCTTGCATCTCCTTGTCAATTTTCTTGTCAGAATTCAATTCCTCTCATTTGTGAGTTTAAAGTACAGCAAAGCTGCCCATAAATGCCCCAGGCAATACCGGTACGTGCACATCGAGCGGGATTATGACACGTTTTATAGACATTTGCCATTTTCAATCGTTCTATCCCAGATCCAGGATTAATAGATGAGCATCAGGTGGCTACAGACATGTATTTCTCACCATTGTGTTATAAAATTTAATGACTTGTGTCCTCATTATATGTGACTTTACATTCTAAAGAACACCTTCGCAAGGCAGGATAATTTAATCTAAACACCGATAAAGGCTTATCATAAGCAAATAGTTGTTAGAATGAACCGTGGAATGGCTCATAATTTGCGGGTTTGATTGGGAGACATGGATGCTTAATAGTCTGCAAACACAAAACCAATTCAGGTAGTTTATTATGTGTCTCTGCCTATAGCAGTGTAAATCTTTGTAGAAATCTTGCACTGCAAAAACTAGCCTGTACTTCAACCTAATGTACAACTGTATATACAGTTAAACCTCTTTATAACGAGGTCATTGGGACCAGAAGAATTCCCTCTTTATATTAAAACTTGTTATATCAGGGTCAAAATACAAAGAACTATAAAGAGCTGGGACCAATAAAATCATTTTGTTATAACAGGTAACTCGCTATATCTGACCTCTTTATAACAAGGTTCCACTGTAGTTTATTACATGCCTCTGCCTATAGCAGTGAAAGTCTTGGTAGAAATCTTGCACAGCACCAACTAGCCTGTAATTCAAATTAACCTCATGTTCTACTGTACGGACCTGTATTATTTAGGATGCACATTATTTCATGTAGGAAATTCAATTACTTCTCTTCCTCAGATTTGCAACACTTACATCAAAATTCAATGCAAAATAACTTTTACTTTATACACTAAACTCCTAGTTATTTGAATGTGTATCATAAACTGAAATTACAAATTTTATCTCTAACAAAATTTGTGCCAGTTATCATTTTAGTGATCATATTTTTTTACAATTACATTAAATGACAAATGTTTACTGAAACACAAATGCTGAAGTTTTTTTTAAAGATTTTTGTTTCCTCTTTCTGAGAAATCTATCTAGAATATTTTTGGAGTTAAATATTTGAAATGCCTGGGAACCCAGACACAAACTGTATTCCACTGTGGGTAGATGACAGTAGCTGTATTTTAAGCCAGGTAAAGTATAGAGTAATTTAAACTGCTTGGACAAAGACTTTGATTGCAGACTTGCTTGTTTCTTTCGAGAACAATTATCAGCACCTGTTACAATCATTAGTACAAGATAAGTGTAGGATCTGGGGATAAAAAACTACTTAAATTTCACTGAAGACTGATCCAAAATGATTATGAATTATTCGTCATCCACTATCAGAGCTGTTACAGAAATAAAATGAATCTTACTAGCTGTCGTAGGTATGACTTCATATACATAACCTCGACTAATTGTCATAACTACCTGCTTAAAAATGAATTTGAACAGTTTTAAATTAGTTTAGGGGCACTTGCACAGAATGGTCTTGGCTATCCTCTTCTTGCTATTAAAGACGTCTGAACTTTTCGTGCCAGTCTCGTAACATAGATGTATCAGCGTCTATGTTAAAAGGGTGGCACAAGAAGTTAAGCTGTCTTAGCAAGAAGAGGATAGCTGACACCATTTTGTGCAGCCTTTGTTTTAGGAAGAGAAATCGAGTGTGATAGTGACAGGGTGATTAAAGCCTGTTGTACAACATGAAGGTTGCTCCATGTTTAAATGTGAGTCTGAAATGTTTAATTTCCTGATTATGATGAATTTCATGTCAAACGAGTCAGCGTGACTTCAAGCATACATGATGTGTGTCTATGACAGTAAACAAAATGCTTGTATTCATCCATTTGATTTGAAAGCATACTAGAATAGATTTCAATTTATGATAGAGACGGACCGAGGTTATTCCATCATTAGGGTTACTGAAAAAAAAATTAATCTACCTGTTAGTGCTTTCCCATGTGATACAGAACATTTTTTTTGTCTGAAGTATTCAATTGATTCATATGACAGGAATACAATGTTCTCAATATGCTATGAAATGCCCCATGAAGTCATTTTATTGTATGACTTAGTTTATGTATCATGATTTAATTTGTATTTTGTAACTGATTATATTTGATTTTGATTTGATTGGCCAAGGTTGACAGTATTCAGATCATCGGGGTTGCTTAAAAAAATGAATATTCTCATCCAAATCAAATCTTTACAAATTAAAGAAGTTTCAAGTACTCATGACGGGTTAGCAGATGGGCTGAGGGTGATAGTGTTTGGATCGTTGGGGTTAGATCTTTACCAAGTTGAACTAAGTTTCAAGTATTTACAATTGGGTGAGCTGATGGGCCGAGATTGATAGTGTTCGGACCATTGGGGTTGTTGGAAAAACTGAATATTCTCATCCCCAAAAATGTTACAGCTTTGCTAATAAAATGAAAAGAAATTTCAAATACTTACGAAGGGTTAGCAGATGGGCCAAAGTTGATAGTGTTTGGATAGCTAGGGTTATAGCTTTACCAAGTTAAAAAAAAAGTTTCAAGTACTTATGACAGGTTGGCAGATGGGCCGAGGTTGATAGTACTTGAAATCCTTGGGGTCGCTTAAAAAATTAATATTCTCATCCAACAAACTGTTAAAGCTTTACCAAGTTAAAATAAGTTTCAAGATGCACATGGGCCGAGGTTGGTAGTGTTTGGATAGTTAGGGTTAGAGCTTTACCAAGTTAAAATAAGTTTCAAGTACTTAAGATAGGTTAGCAGATGGGCCGAGATTGATAGTGTTCGGATCATCGGGGTTGCTTAAAAAATGAATATTCTCACCCCACAAACTGTCAAATCTTTACAAAATCAAAATAAATTTCAAGAACTTACGAAGGGTCAGCATTTTGACCGAGGTTGATAGTGTTCGAATCTTTAGGGTTAGAGCTTTACCAAGTGAAAAAAGTTGTACTTACGATGGATTAGCAGATGGTCCGAGGTTGATAGTGTTTGGATCGTTGGGATCGCTGAAGAAGTCTGTGTTGTTCTCGTCTGTTACGCTGTTGTCAGAGTTATTCCTGGGATCATCCAGAGAGAGGAAGTTCTGCACCTCACCACTGTGAGGGAGAGAGAGCAAGAGAGAAAGAGAGAAAAGATAGAGAGAGGAATAAAGAGGGAGAAATAGAGGGAGAGATAGAATAAGAAATAGAATAGGTTATTCAAACAATGACAGAAGTTGTATTCCTCACTTTGGTAACAGGAGATAGTGAATAAAATCCTAATTACTCAATGGAAGATTATTATTACTGTCTCTAATGAATGATTATGAACTATGTTACTCTGGAAAATGCTCACACAGAGTACAATTTCTTAGAATCGGCATCTTGAGATCATAAGCATCACATATCGTACATGTATCATGTATTATCAAATTTGTTGTTATAGACCCACGGCAATGTGGCAGTTTCAGGCAGTTTCAGGCAGTTCAGTGAGTAAGAGCAAGAGCAAGAGAAGCTTGGGCAGTTGAGTTGCTAATGGGTTAAATGCAGGGGGGGGGGATTGAATTGAACCTGTAATTGATTTCACACTGGAATTTAATTTAGTTCCCTCTATTTCTCAAAGGTATTCTAGTGGTTTACATGAATGACAAAATTCTCCAGCGAAATTGGGGTCCTGTCATAGTCACAAACATGTGAACCATACTTTTTTTCCACCATTGATATCTATGCATTTTATCTACATGTAGGAAGTAATTAAATCATCTCAGTCTGTAGCCTCCAGAGATGTAATAAAAAATATCTGACTTCCATGGAAAATTTAAATAAAAGTGATGCCCTTTTTATATAGTTTTCTAAACCAAGCAGCTGCACAATATAATTGACAAAAGTTCAGCGTGCCCTTTATTAGAAACAATAAAATTTTATTGATTTCTCTGTGACCTTTCCCTACATTTTCCCCTCACAGAACCAGCATGATATCAGATTACTTGTACCATTAGTTGCAAACAATATTTCTGCTGAAACTTGTGTCTGAGCAAAATAAAAACAAATATCCCTGTAAGAATCAGAAGAAAAATATGTACATTGTAGTTGAGGGGTGCTGTTTCAATCACTTTTTAATGTGTCAGACCTTCAATTCTCATAGCCGATAACAATTGATATCTCCCTATACCATTGATATCAGTCTGTTGGGGATGGGGGAGAGGCTACCGGTTTGGGAAGCTAAAAAAAATAGTGTATCTATCATTTCAGATAATTGACCATTTTTCTTCCTCCATAACATCATCAGAGACTTGGTAAATGTAGGTGCTGCATACAAAAAAAACCACACCACCTGGTGTGATAAAAGTGAGGCCAGCAAAATTCACAAAATCTAAAACCGCTGTAAAAATTTCAGCTTATAAAGCAGTGCTGTATAGTCAAAGACTACTTTACACTTATTTAGACCCCAAAAAGAGGGAGAAGTTGGAAAAGGCAATACAGTCTATCAATGCAGACCCATGGATAATAATTATTAAACACCAATAATACAACGCTTTACACGTTAGCGTTTCTAAGCCACCTTCTATGTAATAATGAACTATAAAATCCGTAACAGTCAAATAAAATGAATTGAGTGAAGAAAAAAAATCAGGGAGAAAGTATGAACGACTCAATAGGGGAAGACAAACCAAGTCCAAAAGGTGAGTGGGGTAAAATACACTGTAGGCATTGAAGAGATGAGTTTTTAGAAAAGTTTTGAATCTTTCAATTGAATTGGCATTGTGGATAAATGAGGGCAATTGATTCCAAAGGCATGGGGCGATTACAGAAAGGCTCGATGATGCGCTGTATAAATGTTCACCCAAAGTCACTGGTCTGTGGCTGCAGACTAGGTGATTAAACTGCAGTGCCCCAACAGACATCTTCTGATCTTCTTTGCACACACAATTATGGAAATTTGACATTACAGCCAGCGCATTAGCGCCGAATTGTATATCAAGCGGATTTGCATCCACATGGGCAGTGGATTATAATATGGCCCTGGAATAGAACGGATGACCGAGAGTGTAATCAAATGTTTTGCATCAACGTTCCTCTTAAACATTTAATCTCAAAAGTCCTTGCCCTCCCCCATTGTATCTCGAAAAGAAGCGTGATATTTGCATTTTCATCAATTTTGTCTCCAGAGGTTTATTTGCATATTTCCCTTTGTGCAATGTTTATCTACAAATACCTGTAGTATAGGAATGTATAAAGTTCTGCTCCTCTAATACACTGTATCTCAAAAAGAAATAGCGTGATATTTGTATTTTCATCAATTTTGTCTCTAGAGGTTTATTTGCATATTCCCTTTTTCATGATTTCTATCTGTACAAATACAGTACCTGTAGTATATGAATGTATTGTTGCACCCCTCTACATGTACACTGTTTCTCGAAAAGTGGCGTGATATTCGCATTTTCATCAATTCTTACTCGAGAGATTTATTTGCATTATATATTCCCCTTTTCGTAATATTTATCTACAAATATTCTCATTGGAGGATTTGGAAAATGAACCTTGTTGTGTTATAAATGTATAACTTTGTACATGGTGAGCACTAACTATGTACATGTAACTGGTATCATGGTATCATGCTATCAGCTAATCTACATTGTAGATCAAAACGTTTTTAAGTGAAAGTGTACACCAATTGCATCTTCTTAGCAAAAGAATTCAATTTAAAATGGCATTTTTTTATACTCTCCAGATACAATAAATGGGAACAAAAACTGCGCGCAATATTAATGACACACATGTAATGCCTGACTATAGACTAAAATAAATGGTTTCTAAAAGACATCTAAGAGACGTCTACCTGATGAAAAATGATCTGAATTCATTCAAAAAACGAATGCCCAATTAAGACTCGTATTGGATGTTCAATGTATAAGAAAAGCATGACTGTTTGACTGGTAACATTAGGCTTCTTTAATAGTAGGTCATCTATAAACAAGACTTCACATGGGATTCATTCCAGAAATGATTCCTCAATTAAGAAATCGTAATGGGATGAAACAATGCTTGACGATGAATGGTTTCTACATGGTATCTATCAAGTTGAATTTAGAATTGATAGAAAACTGATTGCCCACTTGAGAGATGGCAAAGATTGCTTTCGCTGTAAGACTGATGGAAGATGACATTACTGTATACAGTCTAACCTCGTTATAACGAGGTTGTTTGGGACCAGTGGAATTACCTCTTTATATTGAAATCTTGTTACATCAGGGTCAAAATACAATAAAATACTTGAGTTGGGACCAGGAAAATTACCTTGTTATAACGAGAGCTTGTTATATTAGTGCTCTTTATAACGAGGTTTGACTGTACTATAACTGAACCAAAACAATGTTTGACTGGTAAATGATTCTCAAATGCATTAAACCGAAAAAATGATCACAGTTGTATACGATAGATAGTTTCCTAATTGAGAACTGGTTTAAAATGTTTGACTGATTCGAAAAGGAATCTAATAAGAAGCATTTGGAATTTATACAAAAATATGGCACGCTTGAGACACGGCATAAAATTGGTTTCACCGTAAAACTGATGAAATGGATCAAAAGAGGAACATAACTGAACAACAACTTTAAGTGACGGGTAATTGTTTTGGAAAACGCAACGAACGAGACATGTACTTAATAGAATTCATACAAAAATGATTGCCCACTTGAGGACTGGCATGAATTGCTTTGACTGTAAGACTGACGAAATCTATTAAAAAGGAAAGTGATGTTTTATGTATGACTGAACCAAAACAATGTTTGACTGGTAATTGTTTCTCAAATGCATTAAACCAAAAAAATTATAACAGTTGTATACGATAGATATTTCCCGATTAAGAACTGGTTTAAAATGTTGGACTGATAATGGTTTCAAAAAGGTATCACAAGATGCATTTGGATGTTGTACAAAAAAATATGGCACGCTTGAGACATGGCATAAATTGGTTTTGCTGTAAGACTGATGAAATGTACCAAAAGAAGAACATAATGTATGTAACTAAACAACAACTTTAAGTGACTGTTAATTGTTTGGAAAAATGCATCTAATAAGAAGTTTTTAGAATTTATTTAAAAAAATGATTGCCCACTTGAGAGATGGCATAAATTGGTTTCGCCGTATAACTGATGAAATGGATCAAAAGAAGAACATAACTGAACAACAACTATAAGTGACTAGTGATTGTTTCGAAAAACGCAACTAACGAGAAGTATTTAGAATTCATACAAAAATGATTGCGCACTAGAGAGATGGCATAAATTGCTTTAGCTGCAAGACTTATTAGTAATGATATGAATGGCCTTGTACATCCAATTACTGGAGATTGATGAAGATGCCTCACTAAAGGGGTGTTTCCACTATTCTACAGTTTTGGAATTAATTTGCTCTCACATATTGCATCTGATCCAATCAGTCTTGTGGGGTGTTGCTCAAAATCAACTGCAAATCAACTGCGACTTTGCCAATTGTAACGCGCATTTTCATTCGCGCACGGTATGCGCATTTAACAAGACACGCACGAAACAATGATTTTGATTGGCGCGTTCCGATCAACTGCAAATTGCGATCAATTGCAACTTTTGAACAACACCCCCTTGGGATTATACAGGGCAGGTGCACAATGATTGTGCTACTTCATTGTTGCCATTGCATTGTTGTGCAAGCGTTTCTAACCTTCTCTTTCAAACAAAAGGGCCAGTGTTAGAAACCCACAGTCGGGAAAATGGAGGATGAGACTTTAAATGCAATGAAAAGCCGAAGAACATAGATCTGAATATGTCTTTCATGATCTATTTCATATTCTTTCTCTAATTTTTCTGAGAACATATTAATTCGGGCCATTTACAGAGGATGGGTTGGTGGAGGGCAACGATACAATTTTTTGTTTTCTTTTTTGTCTTATCATAATCACAATCACTTACTGTTGTAATATCTGTTGGTTGTTGATGATCTTCTGAATAAAGTCATGGAGACCCTCTCTCCTCTGTCTGATGAATTCTGGGTCAAAGTTATTTCCGAATAGCTTCTTGCCGGGCAACTTGAGGTCCGCACCTGGAAACTTCTTCTTCAACTGTATTGGATGAGAAGGAAAAAGGAAATAGATATCAATACGGGAAGATAGTCACATTGAATAATAAATATCAAAATCTTTAGGAAGATATTTCTTTAAGTTTTGTGTGAATACAATAATCAATATTCATCTTCTTGAGCCCTGTCTGGTTCATTCCATTTTTAAGGAAAAAACTCCTTCTGAGGAATTCTGGGTGAAATTGTTTCCAAAGAGTTTCTTGCCGGGTAACTTCAGGAACGCACCGGGAAACTTCTTCTTTAACTGCATTGGATAGGGAAGGAAAGAGAAAATAGTTTTCAATTCATTAACATTCAAATCAAAATCTTGAGGTCACAAAGGAGAACCTCTTCAACTACAATGAATGGGAAAAGAATTAAGTTTTTTTTTCAACTCTAATGGATGTAAAGAAAGGCAGGAAATACATGTAGGGGTTCCCAACTCCCTGGTTTAACATACTTTTTCAACCTTATACAGCTTTCATTGCTGGATGAGTGTCTGCATATTGGAAGATGCAATTTAAATATTTTTTTCTTTTAAAGGGATTTGGCGCCATACAAATTTTAAATGATGTTATTACAGTACTACAGTGTGTATTATTAAGATAATTTTAGCAGGGTATACAACAATTATTCCACGGCACTGCATAATACATATTACACATCATTCTCTCACATGGATGGAAATAGAATAAGGAAAATGTGAAATTTTCAAATTCCTGCCCCTCTTTGTAGAGCGGAGCCATTTAATGTTTTGTCAAAAGATCACAATATATACAGCCTAACCCTGTTATAACCAGGTCGTTAGGACCAGAGAAATTATCTCTTATATTGAAACCTTGTTATATCAGGGCCAAAATACAATAAAAAACAAAGAGATGGAACCAGTATAATAACATTACGTTACATCGAGAGCTCGTAATTTCAGTGCTCTTTGTCACAAGATTTGCCTGCATTTCCAGAAGTGTCTGCCTCATGGCTCAAGGGAAAAATAAACCGCATTTTCATCCCTCAAGAATATATTTTACATTGTAAACGTGCTACTAATTTCAAAGACCGAAAGTGGCCTCCACATTAATATCATAATCTTCCTGTTCATTTCAGTGAAAATGAAATTGTACTTTTGCTTCTGCTAAGAGATCAACTTTCATGTACCCCGAACAACATATTGTACTAATTCCATTTTCACCACAACTCTCTTAGTAATTATAAGCTCTAGGGAGCTAGAAGAGGCCAAAAATAATTAATATCAGCTGATAATATTCCTGGTAAAAACTTATGAATAGGATACTATTTCAGGAATTCAAAACCTCCCAATGCTATATCGCATGACCCATAAATGAACCTTCACTTTGAAAATGGCATACAAACGACTCTAAAATTAAACAATGCTCTTTCTGTCATGATTAAAAATTGATTCAGTTGTTTAAAACAATCCCTGTTATTTTGTAAATATGTAGAAATCACATTGCATGCATATTCATATTTTGAAATTTTTCAACAACAAAAAATAGGGTAAACTCAATTGTATTACTTTCTTTTGGGAAGGCTGAATACATGTATGTTCATACATATTAAGCATGTTGTGTTCAAGAGCACTTTTTATGCAATCATTTTATACAAGAAATTGTTATAGAACTTTTTTATCGCGTAGAACCTATTGTGAACATGATCCATTTCTACAAGAGGCTACATATATTACAATTTCAGCTATTTCACAATAGATGTTCCATCTATCTATATTCCAGAACAGTTGCAATTTCTAGTAATTATTCTTCCATTTTCGAAAGTTGCGACTGTAAAGTTGCAGTTGATCACAAATGCAAATCAAAGTTGTGATAAATGCAACTTTATTGATACAACTCCCCCCTTCCTTTTGTATAAAGTCACCACGAGCAAAAGGAGAAAAAAAGATTTTGGACGAAGTACATGTAACACAAACTTCATTCAAGCATTCACAATTTCGCAAAATATACATTTATAGAAAATTCTCTCCCTTTTGTTCTTCTGAAATATGTCGAAAAGCTTTGTACGCAACGCACAATGAATAGTGAGGGTACTTTCTTTTGTGTACATATCAAGCTCCATATTGTGACTGCCTGAATGAAGTTGTTTACTTTGTCCAAAATCCTTCATGTGCCATCTACTATTAAAAGCGACTTTCTTGCCACAGGCCCCCCTTGTTCTTTGTATAGAGTGCTTATGATGTAAATGATGTAAATGTACCAGTAGCAATTTCTAAATCTGTTATGGAATGTTTTTATCACATGATGCCAAATGTTGTCCTCACGTACAGAGGGTGACAGGGTTGAAAAAGATCACATTGTTATAGATCAACTAGAATTTGTGGATTGCAAAGTTCAAATTCATGCAGTCATTTGGTACATATCTCCATGGTTGCATACACCATGGCATTACTTCTTTGATGTACTCCAAACTATCTTTGTTCCTTTGAAAGGAGAGATTTTCCAACAAATTTTAAAAGAAGAGTCTATCTACCAAAAAACTAATTGGACAGCAGAACAAAAAAAGTTTGAAAAAATCACACAATTGATAAAAAAAAGTTGTGAATTTTTAAAGACTTGGAAAAATGAGCAATTCAGTGAAAATATTCAGACATGTTGCCAATTTGAAGACATCATCGATGCACTACAAAACCTGAATTTTCTTTATATAGATTGTGCAAAAATGTATTATTTCAAAGAAAGATACAACGTTTGTAGTAATGTAAATATGCAAATAGGGGATCTACATATCTATCATGAAGATAACACTCAGTTAAAGTTTTGGGAAAATCATATTTTTTTGGGAAAAAGGGACATTTTATAACAGTAATATGATTGTAATAAATGTTTTTATGTCATGATGCCAAATCATGTCCTCACGTACAGAGGGTGGCAGGGTTGAAAGAGATCACATTAAAGTCATTAGATCAAAAAGAAATTGCAAAGTTCAAATTCATGCAGTTATTTGTATCTCCAGTGCATACACCATGGAATTACTAAATATGGACCACCAACAATCTTTGCTCCTTTGAAGCAGCAATTTATGTTTTTATGTCATGATGCCAAATGTTGTCCTCACATACAGAGGGTGGCAGGGTTGAAAAAGATCACATTGCTAGAGATCAACAAGAATTTTTGGATTGCAAAGTTTAAATTTATGCAGTCATTAGTATCTCCATTGCATACACCATGGACTTACTAAATATGGACCACCAACAATCTTTGATCCTTTGAAGCAGGAATGTATGATTTTATGTCATGATGCCAAGTTCATGTCCTCACGTACAGAGGGTGGCAGGGTTGAAAAAGATCACATTGCCATAGAGATCAACAATAATTTGTGGATTGCAAAGTCCAAATTCATGCAGTTATTTGTATGTCCATGGTTGCATATGCCACAGACTCACTAAATATATGGACAACCAACAATCTTTGCTATTTTGAAGCAGGAATTTATGTTTTTATGTCATGATGCCAAATGTTGTCCTCACGTACAGAGGGTAGCAGGGTTGAAAAGGATCACATTGTTATAGAGATCAACAAGAATTTGTGGATTGCAAAGTTCAAATTCATGCAGTTATTTGTGTCTCCATGGTTGCATACACCATGGAGTTACAAGTTTGATGGACTCCAAACTATCTTCGTTCCTTTGAAGCGGGAAATCTGTAAACAAATTTTTTATTTTGCGACTGAAGGCAGAAATAGGTGGTCTCCATCAATCCATGCAAATAGACTACTTTTCGTTATGTATTCAGATTTATTCTTGTTTGCCCTATTCAGACGAACTATTCAGATATCAAAATGTTCTGTGAGTACAAAATTCAGTACAAAATACTTTTTTTTCACTTACGAGGGAGGGCTCTTTCTACATTTTCCTTCTGAAAAAATTATTCCAAGAATAAGTTTTGCGGGGCGATTCTCAGTTTACATTGTCACTATAGTTGGAGGGGATTTTAATGCTTATTTTTATTAATTAATTCATTAATTATGTTCATTGGCAGGAAGCAGGTGCATAAATTTGAATCCATAGGTAAACCAGCCCGTTACAAGCACCCTCAAGAAATTGACATTTTGCTTGCCATATTAAATACACCAATGAAACTCTAATATAATTGATAAGTCAAAGTCCGATTTAACTGGATTACACAATATCGTGTATGTGTGGGGTCATGGTAAATTAGGGCAAAGTTCCTTGTACATTATTTGTTTTCTCGAAGCAAAGTCCGATGAGGGAGTGTTTCCAGTGTAATTTTATCACAATCTTTTGAAGGTAGATTGAGATACACGAATGAAAAGAAGCTTCCACTAGACACCTTCAAAAACAAGTTTTGAAAACAATAAATGTTTTGCCCAAAACATTCACCCCCCCCCCTTAGCTCTGACTCGGCAGCTCGGAGGGAGCTAGCGCACCTTGTCAGCCACCCCCCCCCCCCCCCCCCCCCCAACATATTAAGAAGAAAACGCAATGACTATTATCGCCAAGAAGTGAAGTTAAGTTCATTCTTCAATGTAATATATACAATGTACTAATTTATTTTCTTTACACTTCTTTAAAAAGATCATTTTGTTTAATTTTGTTTCATTTGTTTGTTGTTAAGCCGATCCCAACTCAAGCTATGCCTGCAGGATATTACTCGCCTCCTTTGATTTAATTGCTTTTTTATGTTATTTAACATTGAGTATGTCTGTGAAAAATTAAATAAAATATGTTTAATTCAAATTCAAAAATTTAAATTCAAATTCGAATCAGTGAATGCTATACCAAAAAGACAGGACTTTGGCAACTTTAATACGAAGAGGCCAGCACCATGCCCAGATATAAAAGCCTTATCGTTCTTTGCAATGAGTTATACACTGAGTCTCTCTTGTGATAAACTATTCTGACACACTTATTGTACAATATCACCATCAATGTAATGATGATTCACTGGTGATGAAATTTTAATCAATATTCAATGACGTACATTTCAATAATAAAAAACAATAGATTTCGAAGATATGCGTGATGGAAAGGAATAATACTGATCACTATCAACCCCTGAACCGTAGGCAAAATAGGTATAATACAGTGAGTAGATAACCAAATTCATGACATAATCAAAACATACACACACTGCCCAAGGGTGATGGGTATATGGATTACATATTCCAATGGATAACATATTTCGACAAACACAAAAAAGAGATTGACAGGAAAAACTTTCGATGAAACTCCTACATGCATTTAAAAATATGAAAGGATTGGCAACAAAAATAACAAAAATGTACTTCCATCAAAATAATAAGAATGATTGTAAAAATCAATTGATGGAAAATAATACACGTATAAATACTGACCTGCTCATAAAGTTTGTGAAATTCATTGTATCTTCTGAAGATAAACCACGTCTTCCCCGCTGCCACCACAACCACTTTGTACACCTGCAAAAACCACAAAAAAGGAGGAAAAATAATGTTAATACCTTTTATCAAGTACAACCAACATTATCAAGAAAGTTTTGTCACTTTGAGATCTATTTATTCAATCGATATTACAACCCTACAATATTCTTTTTGTTTTAATTTTCAGACATTCTGTAATTCAATTCATCATTTACAAAATCTAAAGGGTGAAAATCAACCTCAATACATCATGATAGTGCAGCAGGATCAGTTTCGAATTTCTTTAAGCCTGCCATTAAGCAATGGAAGGCTTCATTTCAGAGAAGGATCCTCCCTACTTTTATTAAAATAGGAAAGAGAAACATTCTCACTTTCGAACTAAAACCATATGGATGAAATACATTTCAAAGAATGATTTTCTCGAAGTGAAAGTACTGAAACAAGATTATAAACTGTTCAGTTTATATAGGGAAATATTGGCTTCTACAATGTATAGATTCCTGTGCCAATTTTTCTTCATTTTTTAAAAACATCTAATGCATATTTGTGTGTAGTCTGCCAGAACAGACCCTTGGGTTTCGTTGTGCGCATACACAGAGAGTGATACATATGCATTGTGTGTCTGCATGCTCTCCCCTAGACCAGGGAGTTGGGATTTTAGACAGAGGACAGAGCAATGCTGTGTGTGTGTGATGTAGTCACACAATGCATACCCTGTATCATGCTCTGCGCATGCACAAACCAAAAGTCTAGGGTATGTGCTTGCAAATTAGTTTGTGTGAGGATTCAGGTTGGTTCCTGAATATCCATTACCCCTTTGCTCCAGCATATCAATTCCTGCCTTTTCAAGCATACAGTATGCTGAGAGATGCAACCCATCACCGGTGACAGCAAAACAAACAGCGGAGAAATAGAAAGAAAATACAAGAAAAAGGTTGGAAAAACAGAAGTCAGGTTATCCTTATCATGTCATGCGCTATGACATGTATCATGTGAATGTATTTCACAATATAGGCTTTGATTCCTCCCTTATTGTTGTGTGTACCTCAGCATTGATAATTTGTCCATCTTTCTTTACACACCATTTGTGGTATTGGCTAGGAGTAAATATAAATAGTACATCTTGGAAACAGATACAAGTGTCAGTTGTGATGCATGATGGTATTGCTGTGTTCCAAATTATGCACATCTGGCTTTAATCCTTCCCATAAAAATTCATATTCTGCTTCGGCATTTAATACTACATGTAATTTCTCCATCTTGCTCAAGGATTTTAGATACAGGGTTTATAGCTACAGTGTACAATGTAGTACCTGTACACACATAGAAAATCTAAGGGCGCATCAGTTGTGATGCATGATGGTATTGCTGTGTTCTGAATCACTTGATTCACAATATTAGAATGTAAGCTTTGATCGATCCCTCAAAATTGTTATTCTACCTCGACATTGCTAATTCGTCTGTCTTGCTCTATCCTTTACGCCATTTACATACCTGGGGTGCAGAAGCAGCGACATAGAAAGTGATGCATGATGGAATATACATGTGCATACATGTGCATGCTGAATAATGTGACTGATGTACATGTACTGTAGAAACCAAGATTTTGTTGTCTATATCCATAATGAAGCATTTTTCCTCTACTGGTTTATTGGCTAACATCTGCATGCCAGTGTTGGTAAAAATATTATTTTCATAAAAATTCAATGACTCAAAGTTTCTGGTTTTGCACAAAATTACACAGTGACATACAGAACAAAGATCTAGTCCATAGTTCGCTTGTATGCGAGTCATCAAATGCTCGTGTTTGAAAACTGAATTGTTCATCATCTTATCTCGTGTATCTGATTAGGCAACCAATTACTCTCAACCATTGTGGTAACCAAAGGCTTCTGAGGTTGGCCCTTATCAACACGGTGATGAGAGTGAATATTTATGAGGTGGCGTAATGACGAAGTCTGGAGGTTGTAAAGACGCCCATTTGGCAAGAGAGTCAAGTGATTTTTTGAAGTAGGCATTTCCCCTTGCTGTCTGAAAGCTGACACTGCAGCGCTCGTTTCAACACTAGAGAGAAAATGCAATTTTCACAATGAAACAAACTACAGAAGGCATGTAAAGCAATTTGCTTAATAAACCAATTGATTAGTTTTGGGACAGATGGTGCTTCAGATAGATACTTTGTGAGCTGGAGTAAAAGTATTACCATAATGCAGTTTTTCAATAGAAAATTAGAGCATGTTTGTTCATCGTTTGTTTGAATAAAATCAATCAAGAAATGGCTTAATTCTCGCAAAATAAAAAATGATGATGCGGTCGCTCTCCCCAACAAAACATGCTTCACGTACAAAATGAACGCGAACTCACACACCGCAGACAATACCACCGATTGCGCCGCCAATTCCGGGCCGACGCTCCCCCTTGCGAAAGCACTTTAGCACACCGTAGGAATAATGGCTGATTGACATGTTCGACGTAAAAGACACAGAATACGACGAAAGATGTACCCCTCATATCCTACACAGATATATTTATGTATGTATCAAAGCAACTTGTGAACAAATCAGCTCATTTCACATCACTTTCTGCATCCCGACCATTACGAATCTATACCTTTAAGATTGCACATCAATGATGCCCGCCTCACCGCAGGCCTGTGGAACAAATCGCATTCATGCATTTTTAATTGGTAGGGGTTCCAGAAGGTGCTAAATTTGCAAAAAAAAGCAACAATACATGTAAAGCCCATATAAAAGGAAAGCAGTCTTTTCCTGTTTTCGAATGTAGTATTCCTTTGGGAAAAGCGGTAGCTTTCTCTGCTAGGCTGAGGTTTAGATGGGCATTTCCCCAGCTAGGTTAGCCTCTAGCCGAGGCCTTTTGCTGTCTGCGATACCCTGTGCTGCCATGCAGACTACAAGCCGCTTCAGCGGCGAGGCCTTTAAGCAGACGATCGCAAAATTTGTTTTGTTTTTATTTCAGCCATCAAAATTCTGTGTACAATTTGACACAGAATTGCCATGTGTATTCATGCCTATCTGGAGGAATTGACCAATCAGGAACGCTCTCGAGATGATGTCATATTTCTCTTCTGTGAATAAATAATTCCTGCAACACTTGTAAACATAAAATGTAAAGCATTCTACTGACGATTGCAGCCGCGAGTAAGCCTTTGTAAAGGCTACAGCTAGGTCTGCTTGACAGATATTTTTTTTCAGAGAATTACAGTTTGAGCCCTCGGAATTAACATCACCCGTGTGGGCTTGTGGAACTTGGTTGCCTACAGCAAATCAAATTTGAATGGTTTATGGATTGTAGCAAATATTCTGACTATAATATGAAAGTAATAATCTGGAGCTTCCTGATATCCCAAATCAACACAAATAAAAAAAAAAATACATTTCTCAAAAAAAGAGGAATATGGAATTTTCTGAGAAATGGCAACATTATTTGTGGCAGAGTTGCAAATGCACTTTTTTATGAATGCAAGTCAGTGGCAATGGACTGCCCATCATGAAACATTAGAACCATATTGCTCAAAAATCAATATTATGACTGCAATCTTCAAATATTGACACTTTCTGTTCCAATTTCTATTGATAGAAAGCCCCATTCACTGTACTTTCATATTTGATGATAAAAGGTAGGTGTTTTGAAGAAAAAAAAGTAGTAGCCCTTTATCGTCTGCCTCAAGATTCAAGGCGCTACAAACCCACTTGCCCGAATGCCCAGGGTAACAAAATTGAGCCATTGGGCAAGTAAATAAATTGTCACTTGCCCAAAAAGGCATATAGAAATTGGATTTGGGCCATTAATTTGAGAAGGCACTTGTGCTGTCGGGCAAGTGGTGCAAAAAAAATCTTGTAGCACCCTGAGATATAAAACATTAAAAGCCACAATAATTAAAATGCAATTGAATTGGTTGCCTGCAGAGTACACAATTTGTACATTATTATCATTATTAGTAGGGTGGGTTTTTTTTTATTTTGGTGGACCTTGGCCTGAATTAACCATGTACATGTAGCAATGAAAAACTGTTATTTATAAATATATCTTTTGAATAAACACTTTTATAATGTCAATAGGTTATCTCATAAACTAAAAATAGTATGGCATCTCAAAATGCAAATAGCTCATGAACGGTAGCAAACAGGTATCACATGCAAAAGTTCAATGTTATGATTTTTAATAGTTTTCATGAGTATACTGGTAGCCTTCTTGGTACATGTAGTTAAAGTGACAAACAGAACCACAATATGTGTGTACATGTAGGTCCCTATAGAATAGGTCTACGATGAACTCAATTCTCTGTCAATTCTAGAAAATGAACAATTTGATGACATTGGGGCTTTATTAAAACAAGATGATAATAAAACTGAAAGAATAATATAATACACTCTAAAACTTGAATCGCATGATTTTGTGATGGGTAGATACATAAATGTAGTAACATTGGATATAATTCTTGCTTTCTCCCAACATGTCAATCAGTGTTAATTCATATCATGGCTTTCAGATTATAAACAGAAAGAAAAATACAATATACATGTACTCTCAAATTTGAATCTAATGATTTTCTTTGTGATGGGTTGATAGAAATAATGTTATTTTGCCTTTAATATCCCAACATGTCAATCAGTGTTAATTCATATTGGGATGAAGAGCAAGAATTACTTTCACAGCATTATTCTAAATATTGTCATTAAAAATGCCTCTTAGTATTTTTTCCATTATCAAAGACTATTCTCTCCACGTAAAAATCATCATCCCATTCTTTTCATTGTCCTTCCAGCAGTTTTGAAAATGAACTGCCTTTAATAGGGTAGTGTCCACAAATAAAAATCCCCATCCCACAATTTCTTTTGTCCTTCCATTCCAGCCGTTTTCAAAGCGTACCTTGTCTTTAACCCTCTCAGTACCGGCTACTTTTTGAGAAAATCACAATTTGCATTTTCAATCCAATTTATCAGAAAAGGAACTCAGACAATACCTAGCTACTGTTTGTATTCATTGGATAGCTGCACTCTCTAGTTTTCCAGTGGTACATATAAACCCAACAGTAAAGGGCATTATATAGTGAAACAAGAGCAGATGCATTCTTCCTTGTGTCTTTGAGTGTTCAATATCGCCAAAAAGCGACTAAGGGAATGAACAGCCTTTAATAGGGTTATACTGCAGATCTGTGCAGATAGCCGATATACTTGATGGACATTTCCAAGCTAACTTTCTTGAAATGTGACATCTCGAAAGGTAAACAAACCCAGGGGATCAGCTGCATCCACATACACAACGTACAAGAAAAAAAACTGTTTGGTTGCCCTCACCCGATCAATCGTTTGAAAATGGCCAGGCATGAAATTTTTCACTCAAATAAAAAGAATACAGTAAATTATTTAAAAAAAACATTAAAGTAAGAGAAAAAAAAACATGTGCAATGCAAGCTAAATGCAAGCTAAATTCAGGCACTTTATGCTCTTTGACTTCTCACTCTCTTGTAACTTTTCTTTGTCTTATCTTTTATATTCAATATACATGTTGTAAAACAAAAAGATAAAGAAAAAAATTATGACCGAGCAACCAGATTACTTTTTGAAATGTCAGTCAAAGACAATCAAACAATTACTTTTTTGTTTTATACAACATGGGAAAAAAAGCTGAACACGCATGCTTTCACAGACATGTACAGGTCAGAATTGGACAGAGCTCTAAATTAGCATTTACAAACCCACAATAACCACTGTATAAATGGCAAAAACTTCTGTCAGAAAAAAAGGCACAAATGACGTGTTCCCACTTCCAGTGAAAATGTCAAACTTAGTTTGTAATGTCAAACTAGTTTCTAATCTGATCAGGGACATAACTGGCCAATTACAATGTAAAAAACTGGCTTTCAAAACTAGAATAGTGGAAAACACCTTGAAAACTATGTCTGAACAAGGTCTTGGTCTTTCGCAAGTCAAGCTCTTGTGCCATCAAAGTAGACTTGAAGTCCAGTTCTCGGATCTCTAACCTGCACAGGGAAACGACTGACCTTCCATACCAACTTTCAAAACTAGATAAGTGAAAGCTACTTTGAAGAATAGGTTTGAACGGGATCTTGGGCTTGAGGCAAGTCAAGTTCTTCTACAATTCTGACAGGAATCAAGATGGGAGAAAGCTCTGGATAAACACTTTAATACAAACCCGCTGTAACCACAGTATGGATGGCACAAACCTCTGTCATTCTACATGTAGAAGTAAAAAATGATGTGTTCACACTTTTACATAATTGTATAACTTTCACAAAGAAGCGAATTGAACATCCCTTGGGTCATCAAGAGAGGAAATGGTCGTGCATGCATGTTCGTATTTTTTTTCTGGTAAGCTTGCCAGCAAAGTAAGGTTTTTCCCCCGTGAAGTCAAGAAATCGCCTGTCAAAAGAGGAAACTTTTTGTTCTCATGCGACAACGTATTGCACATGTAGTTATCATTATTATCCCAGTCTTTCTTTTTTTAATTTCAGGTTTTTTCATGGATGACAAGAAATAGTCAAGGGCAAACCCCTCTCTTTTGTGGGTACTAAAAGGAAAATCGCTTTTACATGTACCTGCAAATTCTGTTGGAACTAGACTCCCCTGTGAAAAAAAAATGTATTCTTCTTCAAATTGGTGGGGGAATTTGTTTGCTTCGTTGTTAATAACGTCATGACCTCACATATTCAGAGTTTATACACTGCATGGATGACCTCATTATCAAAGGATAATAATATTTTACGAAAGGTGATAAAAATTGATTCCAAATTTATATAATCTGAGAATGTATTATGTGATTCCTTGTCTCATCAATGCAAACTACTTGCCATATTAAAAGATGCAGTAAGCACCAAAGTTTCAATTTCTATTTTTGCTCTCTTTTCAGAACCCAATTTGAATCATTGCTCTAGCAAGCCACGTTAAAAAATGGGGAAAAATCATCCATACTGTGTTACAACTTACAATGTACACTCAACCAAGGCTTAAGAAAAGGTTAAAGCTCATGTGTAGTTTTGGTAAAGATTAAAGAAATGTGAATTTGGGGGATATATACCATGACATATAGTTTGTATGTACATTTCAAGATCATAGCATAATTTTCTACGAGCGAATTCTTTTGAAAATTTGAATTTGACCGTTAAATCGTATTTAGCGCCCTCTCTTGGTTATAACACTTTTTTGCTTCTTATTGGGCATATACAAAATTATTTCAAAGATTTTATTAAAGCATGCTAAAAAGGAATACATAAAGAATAAATTCTGAAATTTTCATCCAATTCTGTTCATTAGAAGCTGTCCTTTATCAAGAAAGAAAATATTGAATTGACGTCGGGGGCTAC
>BQKZ01001656.1:120065-130292 GCA_036244855.1 Temnopleurus reevesii
TGTACAACATGTTCATGATATCATGTTTCTTTTTAAGTAGATTTGAAGACAAAATTTGGCGATAAAAATATTGGCTTTTACCAAAACTGTACTTGGGCTTTAATAGAAGCTCAATAGATGCAGGAAACACCAAAATTTCAATTCTATTTTTGCTATCTTTTCAGTACCCGATTTCAATAATTGCTCTAAACAGCAAGCCATGTTAAAAAATGGAAAAAGAAATCATCCATATAGTGCGACACTCAGCCGAGGAATAAAAAATAGAATACAGTATGTAGATGCCTAGCAAGAATAGAGGGTACATGTACAGCAGCTGGACCCTGTTAGAAAAAATGCAAGATAAGTAGTGGAAAAAAGAAATTCATCCTCACTGCATGTGCTCTACCCGACCCAGGGTATTGTGCCTTGATTGTACCAAAATATTGTGCCTTGCACAACATTTTGGAATACTTTTGTGCTGGTTGAGGTCGAGCAAAAATCACTGCACTGTCAAGATGCAATTTGAAGCTTCATATCAGCAGGGTTCTTGTGTTATTTTAAACAGGAGATCAGATTCAAAACACAAAGAATTGAGTGCGAATCAGTTTCTTGCTTTCTACAGATCTATGCATCTTTGATGAAAAAAGAAGGGGAAAAGCAGGGTAAACAGTTGCATAAAAATAGACTCCAGCCCCGGTGTTCGGCCCGCTCTGTCTTTTGATTTAGCCTTTTAGCCGCGCTTGCCCAGCCGAAGTACATAGCCGAGGTATAGATTTCATCTCGACTGGACCTCAACGTGCGTCATTATCCCATTCAAATATATATGAGGAGAATTATAGCCCGAGGGAACTGATATATCTCATATCAGGTAACAAGATGGGACAGCGAAATGAGAAGGGATGAAATTGAAGGAAGAGTCATGTGAGATGAAATAATAGAGATGGAGAAGTCAAAGAGTAAATGTAAATAAGAAAAATTAAAGTAATAAGGTACAGAGAAAGTAAAGCGTATATATCTTACTGTAATTAGTCTTACTGTAATTAGTAAACACACTGTGTATTGTGATTTCAAAGAAAAACATTTTGAAGGATCTACATGTAATTGGGATTGAAATAACTGCTTAAAACCAGAGTTGATTATTTACCTAAAATAATAGCCCCTCCCCCCCCCCCCCCACAAAAAAAAATCTAGGACGGGACAATGCAATGAGAAGGGATGAAATGGAAGGAAGAATCATGCGAGATGAAAAACTATCTGGTGGAGAAATCAAAGAGCAAATGTAATATAAATGATTAGAATTAGAAAAGCGAAGGGGTATAGAAGTACGGAGAAAGTTAAAGAGCGTATCCAACTGCAATTAGCAAATATATTATGCATTGCATTTACAAAGAAAAGCCTTTTGCAATTAATAAACATGAATTGTATTTTCAAAGAAAGGCATTAAAGCAGGATCTCATGTTCATGTAGTTGGGCTTGAAAAAATTGCTTAACCAAGGATTGATTAATTATAAATAGCCTAAATAATTAATCTCAGAAGAAAAGGAAGGAGATTCAAGCGAGATGGACTCCTAGAAATGGTGGAGAAATCAGAGAGCAAATGTAAAAGAAAACAAAGGGATGATGAAGAAGGGAGAAAGTTTGAGAGTGTATTAATTTAGTAAACCTAATGTGCATTGCATTTTCAAAGAAAAACAAATTAGACGGGACATGAAGTTGGAGTTGAAGAAATCGCTCCGAACCAAGTAATAAGCCTCCAAAGATACAGGATAGCAGAGTGTAATGAGAAGGGATGAAAAGAAAGTAGAGTCATGCAAAATGAATTATAAACGAGAGAAGGTGGAGAAATCAGAGAGCAAATATAAAATATTTCATAAGAATAATATAAGAAAAGCAAATAGGTAATGAAGTATGAAGAAAGTTGAATGCAATTTATTGTACTCCCAAAGAAAAATCAATTTGCAAATATACAGGTACACTGTAGTTGGGGTTGAAAGAATTGCTCCAAACTAGGGTTGATAAATATACCCGTGATAATTCGCCTCCGAAATTCTGGTCTGCTGACGCATGCACTTAGCAAATGAGACAGAAATGTTGTTTTAAAAAGTTAAGACACCAAATTTACGTAAGAGACTATACCCTAAAGTATATGCTGCGCAGAAAAGTATGAAATAGGAAATTAATGTGGGTTATTGGAACTCAAGTTTGAGATTGAAAAGTAACTAAATTCACTTTCATCTTTCGGTATTTAAAAGCTGCATGATTTCCAACCCAACCAAACTAGTACATGCAGTGTTGAAACTAAATATCACATGATGAAATTACAAAGTCAATCTACAATTATACTACATGAAATGATTACCGGGACTATGATCATTTCTTTCCCTTGGCATTCAAATTCTTAAAAAGCGTGCACTTTCTTTGGAGTGAAAGTTCTGTTCTCTATCAGCTATAAAAATCAGATCTTGCCATCTCTCAATTCTTAGAACTTTCCTTCACAAATTCCTTTTTCTTTTTCTCCTTTTTGCAGAGTTTTGTTCGATCTGCCATAGATAAGTATGACATGGCCTTGGGGACGATCTCATGCAAACCGCTGAACATTTAATGACGTTAACTCGCTCAAAATTAAATTAAGAGCCTCGGGTCGATGTCATTCATGTGCTGAGGTCTAGGATAGATTGGGAGGTAGGGGGATGGAGAAGGGGTCTAAGTGTTTTTTGCGTTCACACCTATTAAAAAAAACTAGCTCCGAAAGGTATGTACATGTAATGTACATGCAGAGTTAAAGCCTTCAAATTAATTGTGCCAATGTAATTTGAGCGATCCCTCGTTTCAATACCTTTTTTGCTCCACAAGAAAATTACATTACTTATAATTTCAACTCATCCCCTCACTCAACCTCATTAATTGGGCCAAACCATTATTTTTTAAGCTGAAATTTTTGCAGGGTTATTTTTTTCTTCATTATAAATATTGCGACCATGAAAGGGCTCAAATTTTCACTCATAATATGCCCATAGACTTTCGTGTTCAACGACCTTTCAAAAAATCGAAATACCATCCAGTAAAAGTGAAGTACATGCATTGGGCCTGAGCTGGCAGTCTCCATTACAGGGTCTTGGCAGAGATGTAATGATAAATCAGGGCTATGCAATGTTAATGACAGTATTACGTGTTGAGATCTATACATCTCCATGTAATGTCTACCTATACAATCACAAACATGTATGTACAGTAATACAAGAAAGCTGACAGGGATGTCAATTCATGAGTAGTCTGCAAGGACAGGCTGTGGATAGAACAATGTGTGTGATGTAGTCACGCAATGAATACCCTGTATCACGCTCTGCGCATGCATACACCAAAAGCCTAGGGTATGTGCTTGCAGACCAATTCATGAGGTCAATTGTGATACACACGGTAGAGGATGCTAGTATAAACTGACTGGATTGTGTCTGAGGTTGCAGCATTCTGTTCTTGTCAGTGAAGATGAAGATCAAGGCAGTCAAAACTTGTATGCAATGGTCACAACTATAATCTGTTTAATAAATTATCCTCCACATGGGGCATCAACCAATCACATCTCCCAGCATGCTAAACTTCATATGTTCCTATGCATTGAGCCTGAGTGGCAGTCTACACTGTACAGTATGTTTCGGCGGAGATGTAATGATAATGGCAAGGGTATGCAACGGTACTGACAGTAACGTGTTTAAATTTATCCCTCCCTGTAATGTGTGCACCATCAAAAGTCTGCCCATCACACAGCAAGCTGAGCCTGGGAGAAGTTACAAGTACATACAGTATCTGTACATTTTATTTGACAGTAATTAAAGTGAATGTCTATCGTGATGGCTTTTAAAAAAAAAACATCACACAAAATAATGCAAAAACTTTGAGAGAAATCTGAGATGGAATTCTGTGATTTTGCAGATGTAAAGTTTTATTGAGGATGTCATTTTAATCAATTCTATTTTTGTTCCACTTACCGTGTATTTTTTGTTCCGCTCCCACGTCTGCGTGTCCGAGACATGGACGCTAGTATGACCGTTCTGTGTTGCCATGGTAACTACCCGTTCTTCCCGCACAGTTCAGACAAGCACTCTTCAAATTTCCTCCGAGCCCTTGCTGCCTTCCTCAATTTCTCTCCCTGTTCTTCCTCCTCAATTCGATACTTTTTGCGACGTTTCCTGTTCAATTTTTCTTAGGTTTTTGATTCCCCCACGTGCTGAAGTGAGAAAGTGACGGCACGAGAATGGTTGATCAATTTCACCTGCGGCTTCCGCCTGCGCACACCATGGGCACGATGAGAGGAGGTCTAACCGAAATATGATTCCAGTCTCCTGATGATGATGTCTTGGGAAATGGGTGGATGTTGCTTCAGAGATGAAATTAGCAGAGTTGAGAAGGTGGTCAGAGGGTGGTTAATGCTATCTCGTCACTAGAGCCATTTCTGAAGAAGACAAAATGAAAAGAAGAAAATGATAAGTTTTAAACTTCACAGTTGGCAAAATTTGACTACTACTACTACTATTTAATGATCTATGCAATTCATAATGTAACGATTCATAAAGAGAGTTGTCATCAACAGCGAATTAAAACAGAACAGTATGTGCAAGCATGCACAAATGTTAATTTCAACCCTACAGTACAGTTGAACATTCAACAAACAAAAAGTATACAAGAATATAAACCGCCACAGACTTTAAATTGCGACAAAATTTATTGTTTAGTAATCACATTCCCCAAATTATTCACAAATCATGAACAAAAATGAACAAATCCTGTACATGTTACAGTACTTGGAACCAACCATTTTGTGGTTTTGTACACTACACAGAATTCCTGTAATTCAGAATACCATGATCCTGCTTCTCTCAAAATGTTAGTGTCAAGTTCAAATTGCTACAAGCGACAGTGGTACTGATAAAACGACCAGAGATTGTATTTACACAATGTACATAGTGCACCAATGGAAAATTCCCTTGATCTAAATTTCTTGTGCAGATGTCTGGCTATATATTGGTGATACAAAAAAAGAATGAGCAGAAGGGGCAAAGGGTTTGGACAATGTACAGTCAAACCTGTCTATAGTGGCCACCCCAGGGAAGCAGATAAAGTGGCCACTGTAGACTGGTGACTTTTATAGACAGGTTCTATCTTAATTACACACATTCCAGTCTGGAGGGCATCAAATTGATGGCCACTATAGGCAGGTGGCTGTTATAGACAGGTGGACGCTAAGACAAGTTTGACTGTACATGTACACTACAGTATGTAAACACCTTCCATTCAAACATTCACAATACATGTAAGCACACACCAAAGAAATTTACTTCCCTCTAATTCTGCAGAAAAAATGTTCAGGTGTCAAACATGTTCAGTGAATAAATAGGTAAGCTAGAGTCATTTGTGTTCATGAAGTTATTGTGAAGACTTCAATCCTGTCAGCGGACAGTTATAATAATTCACACGGCTCGAAATATGATTTCAACAGAGCATCATTTACAAGGCAATTCTGATGAAGAGCACTTTCCTATGTACTCAAAACAAAATGAGGAAATAACTGAGAACTGTTGGAAACAAAAAAAGAGGGCACCACGGCAAGCAAAGAGGGCACCAACACCATTGCCTTGGGTTGCCTTTAAATTAGGCTAATTCATGGCCTGAATGCAGCTTATTAACAAATAATAGGTAGATACAGTACCTGTTTTTCGTAGAGTTGCAATTTATATGCTAAGATTCCAAAACCATCAACAAAATAATCACACTATACGTATACACTGGCGATAACAGATGTAAGATAAAGATGGGGCAACAGTTGGAAGCTGGACATTGGCCCTAAATTAATAGATAACAAATATTGTTCGGGGAACCACAAACAACTTGTCAGGACAGATAACAATGACAATGCATTATTAAATATGACATGTCCCACGCACGAGCAATTTCATGCCTCAATAAAATACAATGTCAGCCGATTCTCCCTATGACGTGTTTGCACGTACAGGGTGTATCTGACCTCAGTGTGGTTGTCAAAAGGGTTTATTTAAACAGAAAATATTCTTTTCAGGGACTTACAATTGATCCAAACATGATACTGATAATGGATTTTTGCCAAGTTTGGGATTTTAGCTTGTTTAAAAAGGGTTGTTTGATTTACGCACTTAAGTATACTACTCATGCAGGCACAACTGTAAGGCTTATTCCAGCTTGTAATTCATAAGAAGAAAGTGGGTGATGACCACCCCCTCCCCCTTACATTCGAACATGAGATATTTGTTCTTTATGAGTGTTTTTCTTGACTATTGTGATTATAATATCTTTCTATTAAATATTAAGATATTATTCATTAATTGTATCAAGTTACATGACATGTGGGTGTTTTTCTCGACCAATGGAATTATACATTCATGTAGCCTACATATCAATTATCAGATTTTTGAAACATGAAACCATTTATAAAATGTCATACAAAAATTATTTCATATGCTAGGTCTGGAAAAATATTTCTTTAAATCTTATTTCTTTTCAAATGATGCTACAATGAAAGAAAAAAATATAAATGATCAGCAAAACAAAAATGCATGTAACCCACTCTAAAAGTCATTTCAATTGAATTTTATTCAAATTGTTGATACATTAGGTAGTTTCAAGGGATTGTTAGGATTCCTACAATATCTGACTTTTGAAGAGTCGAATGAAAAGAAGAAGAGCTGCTTCAACACATCCAACTGCCACAATCAAGAAACAAAACAATAACAAAAATAAGAATAGTCACAATTAAAAAGTCATACCATAATAGATATGCACTCAGAGAGCTAAAAAGATATCATTTTTTTTACTTCGTCTTGTCTGCACGCACGTACACATGTACATTGTATACATATGGGCCAATGCAATACTTGTACAGATCTATAGACAAAATACATGTAAGAGGAGGAAGAAGCTGATTTTGTAGAAACATAAAGTTTCACACTATCACCCTTTAATTTCCACCTTGCCCACGAAGCCGCGAACAAGAGCTGTCATTTTCCCTCGACCGCACTGTCCTATTTCCATGAAAATTATTCCCCCACAAGAAACGGCTGAATTGCCTCCCTGAATTAAATCGCATCGCATGAAAAGTCCTCTGGCCTCGAAATGTAGTTCAATTCAGTCGGCTTTTGAAACCCGCCACCCACGTAACCTGAATACACATACAACACTGAACAGAGTCTGGCAAGGTTAGGCAATAGGCCTCATTAAAATTGGAGTCATTGTGTTGCATGCAGGTTCATGTACATACTATTAGTTTGAATATGTTACAGCTGTTTTTCTTTGTCTTTTAATACCGGTGTTTTGATTATAGCCTGGATTTGCAATATGGGGCAAGTTTTTTTTTTTTAATTCTTTTGATTAATTCTTAAGACTTTTGAATATTAGCTACACATGTACATGTATACTCATTTACATGTAATATTGGAAGACAATTTACAAAACCTTTACAATGCAATTCATAGTGATAATACTGGCTCTTTGGCTGGACACTGAATACACTGTACTCAGTAGTCTAGTCGACTCGATTTCACTCGGGGTTGTGTCAGCTGAAATTGAAGAGTCAAATTATGTCACAGTTTAACATGACTATAACATGAGCCACTTTCGTTGGGAATCGTGCATCAAGCGAAAGTCAGCAAAATTAAAATAACAAAATTGTATAGAGAGACGCCTCCCTCATCCCTAGACATGGATTGAATTATTAAACTTGTTGGCAATTAATCAGCTTCAATCAGAATATCGCATTCGATTACATGAGTGGCTGAGAGCTAGGTCATTGTTGTCATGTTTTCTATCAATTTTGTTCAGCTGTTGTATTATTCACATTTTAATTTAGACCTCATGCATATTTCAGAACTTTTGCCATCTCTGGGAGTGTATGAAAGCTCCTTGCTATGAAAGTAACAGTCAGGGCGCTACAAACCCACTTGCCCACATGCCCGGGCAACAAAATTAAGCTGTCGGGCAAGTAAAAAAAAAAAATAATTACAAAAAAAAAAAAAAAAAAAAAAAAATAAAAAATAAAATAAATATATAAAAAAAGTATAAAAATTTACATTGGCCATCAATTTTGGACAAAACAAACCTTGTTCGGGCAAATGATTGGAAAACTTGGTTGCTCGACATGGCAACTGGTGAAAAAAATTCTTGTAGCACCCTCACAGTGTGCAATGCTCGTAGGCGATCCAGGAATGTGAGTGCGGAGATGTGATTCCTGCGAATCAATATTGATAGATCGCTTGTCATTGTACCTTGGAAAAGAAAACGTCTTCATACCGCCCACTTCTTTGAAAGCCTTGAAGAATACCTTGGACAAGATAAACTACTGTAACCAAGGTAACCGGTAGTCGATACCACCAAGGCTGTCCCTACACATGTCTCCCATCCCATCCCCCCCCCCCCCTCTTCATTCTAATTTACGTTATTAAAAGTGAACGCATTATAAGCTCAAACGCATTCAAATGGTTGCAGACATGTATGTATCCAAACTTTTTGGCTGTAAAACATCCAAGATATTGCTTTAAAAAGAAAAAGAGGCAACAAAAAGATCTGAGACTATGGAGTAAATGAAAGAAATAGGCGGGTTTGCTATGAAAATATTCAAATATATATGTAGTTATATGGTATTCCTTAAACCGATTGATAACAATGAGACTACAATACTCGGAATCCAGTTTACATGTAGGCCTACCGTATACATCACTTGTTGGCAATTAATCAGTTTCAATCATAATATCGCATATGAGTTGCTGAGAGTTTGGCCGAATGTTGTCATGCTTTCTATCACTTACGTTTAGCTGTTGTATTATTCACATTTTAATTTAAACCCTCATACATGAAAATATGGCATCTCTGGGAGTGTATGACGACTCCTTGCTTACAACGTGCGCAATGTTCGTATGCAATCCAGTAGTGAGTGCTGAGATGTGATTCCTTCAAATCAATATTGATAGATCGCTTGTCCTTGTACCTTGGAAAAGAAAACGTCTTCGTACCGCCCACTTCTTCGAAAGTCTTTAAGTATACCTTGGGCAAGATAACCTACTGTAACCAAGGTAACCAGTTGTCTATACCACCAAGGCTGTCCCTACACATGTCTCCCATCCAACCGCCCCCCCCCCCCAAAGAGCACTTTCAAACGCCTTTCCATTCAAATGGTATTAAACTACAGTACATGCATCCCAGCTTTCACTGTGTATTATTTAGAGATAGCAATTAACCTTGGATTATAAACAATGGAATATAAAGAAAAGGACTTGAAAATGACTTTAGCGTAGGCGATTATTCGATTTACTGTATGGGAGGTCAACTTTGGCAGGGTACTACCTTGATATTATATCACTATTTTAAAAAAAGTAAGGAAAATATTTCCAAGAAACTGGAGTAAAATGGAAAAAAGATGAGTGAAAAAATCCTATCAAAGATAACATGGGCTACATGTACACTGTACATGTACATGTAGGAATGGTTCATAATCTTCTTCCTAAATTTGCAATTGCTGAGGGCTGGTTACAACATACATGTAGTAAATACCGTTCGATGTAGACATACATGTATGTACCTGAAGGCAGATTATCCCCATTTTGATGAAACATGCCTTTCTAGTTTAGTCTGCAAGGACAGACCCTAGGCTTTCTGTGTGCGTAAAATACAGGGTACGCATCGTGTGACTACATCACACACAGCATTGTTCTTTCCTACACGCTAATATGCAGTGTGTCATGTAGTGAAAGATTGCATACACTCTGTACTTCACACTCACACCGAAAGCCTAGGGTATGTACTTGCAGACTATTTCTATACCACGGTGTGCAACATCCAATTTATCCCAATCTCAGAGATTAAGGTTCTCCACAATTTGCATCTCTATCATCCAATCAAGCTGTAGAGTAGTCTTTCTTCATCCCTAATAACCCACCTCTCTCATTTCCAAGCCCTCTGATTATCCGCCAACAAATTATCTTGATATTTGCATTTGCATTACATTGTTCTGTTCGGGTAATAATCAAATCCTGCCCATGGCATTAATTTCCTTCAGCAAGAAATTCATCCACATTGTGCTGCACTCAACCCAGGTGAGGTGAATGGGTACCAGGTATTATTTATTCTTTGAAATGCCATGTGCGCTGGTGTACGCTGGGCTAAAGCCAGGGTAATAATAATGCAAAGCGCCTTGAGCACTCCGCAGAGTGGATAAGTGTGCTATATAAA
>BQKZ01001657.1:21283-52575 GCA_036244855.1 Temnopleurus reevesii
TAGATGTTCATGAACTTTTTCTTATGCAGGACCCCTCGTGATACCAAAATCTTGTTGCGAGGACATACTGCTAAACTATTGATCAAAAGATGAATGAATAAATAAATAAATAATTAGCCCCAGGAGAAAGATCAGACAAGGCAGATGAAGATGGATGGTCAACCTCGAGGAGTGTGGTGTTGTAATGTGGAAGAGACTGGGACAAGATGATAGAAAGATATCGATTGAATGATTTTGTGTTGGGTAGATAAATAATTAAAAATAATTCTTGCCTTATCCCAACATGGATAAACTCTGATTGACAGTGCTTTCCCGAGAAGCTGTGAAAAAATGCACAGGCATTCTCGGGTAGGAATCGAACCCATGATCTCCTGATGACTAGACAGGTGTCTTACCACTTAGACCACCGAGAGCCGATGGTAGTGGCGGGCAGGATTCGTGTTATTGCAGCAGCAGGTACTGCTGAGATCCAAAGAGATGGACAATTGAGGAGGAAATTATCCTTGGACAGTGGAATGAAAAGAGATCTAGGGGAGGTTGTTCAAAAGTTGCAGTTGATCGGAACGTTGCTAATCAAAATCATTGTTTCATGGGCGTTTTGTTAAATGCACATACCGTGCACAAATGAAAATGCGCATAGCAATTTGCAAAGTTGCAGTTGATTTTGAACAACAACCCCATAGACGGATAGTTCTGTAATGTTTCTGTAGATGGGATTAGATTGGGCAGCTGATATGCTGTGTAAATAATACAGTCAAACTTTCTTTAGTGACCATCTGTATATAAAGGCCACCTGTCCATAAAGACCACCTTTCTTTAATCCTTTGAAAGCAATTTACATGTCACTGAATCTGTCCCCCTTTGGCAGTCTTTGTAGACAGGTGTGACTGTAGAAGCCACGGTCCATACTTTGCATGTATAAATGAACTTTATATAACCAACTTCCCCAAAATCCTGCAGTGGTACAAAAATGTGAAGTCAACATACATAGTTGTAATGTTTGTTCTTTTTTGTTCTTTTTGGTGATTGAATCTCTCTCTCTCTCCCTCTCTCTATCACCTCCCTCCCCCCTCTCTCTCCCTCTATTTCAACTCTTGTAAATACTTTAAGCCTTCCTGCTCCAACCATGTGCAATAAAATATTTTGAGGGGCTTAAAGGTATATATTCGTGATGGTCGGGTTGTAGAAATTGACGCGGAAACGAGCTGATGTATTCCCAAATTGCTTTACATGCCAAAATATAACTGTGTACGATAATAGGAGAAGATTATCGCACGCATTCTGGTGTATTTTACCCTTGAGAATGTCAATCAGTCGTTAGCCTACGGCGCGCTGAATGCATCACACGGGGCCAGAGTGGTGGAGAATGGCTTGAGCAACCGGTGGTATTGTATGCGGTGTGTGAGTTCGCATTAATTTTGTACATGAAGCATGTTGTGTTGGGGAGAGCGACAGCATCGTCATTTTTCATTTTGCGATAATTAAGCCATTGATTTCTAGGTCAATTTCATTCAAACAAACTATGAACATGCTCTAATTTACTATTGAAAAACAGCATTATGGTAGTAATTTTACTGCAGCTCGCAAACTAGTTAAATATCTGAAGAGCCATCATCCCAAAACTGATCTATTGGTTTTATTTTAATTGAATAGATCAATTTGTTTTTCAATGCAAGATTTTCAGCGCGGCTTGTGTAGTCTTGGTGATTTAACCAAGGCCCAAAACTGTTGTTTTAAGCGTAGCAAGCTCGAATGAGCATGTGCACTTTGGTATTCGCAAGTCGTTGCTAGGTTGCTAGGTTGTCTCTGAACTGGGCGTCATCATTTTGATTCCATCTTGTATTTCACTGTGAGCTGCACTGATGAGCTCTTAAAAGGGCGAAACAATTCTGTCTGCAGATTCAGTAAATCGTTATTTATGTACATGTATTCTCATTTACATGGGTAACTGCTGTGCCTATTTTTAACAACAAGTGAAACGCCGCCTGGCAGTCTCGCCTACATTGCGCGATTTGTAGATTATAGCAATATGCTTTTGACTTATTTCTATAGAGATGGTTCAAGTTTGATGAATATTGGACAAGGAATTTGGAAATAAGAGCCAAGGTTAAGTTTTCAGGTTAAGATTTTGGAAATTTGACCTCAGATGACATTTGACCTCAACGATGCCCCGAGAATTGCTCTCCATTATTTGGGCTACCCAATGGACCCATTGTGCAAGTTTGATGAAAATCGGGCAAGGGGATTTGAAATGAGAGCCAAGGTTAAGTTTTCAGGTTAAGATTTCGTAAATTTGACCTCAAATGACCTTTGACCTCGACAATGACCTGAAAATTGCTCTGCACTTTTTAGGCCACCCAATGGACCTATTGCGCAAGTTTGCTGAAAATCAGGCCAGGGGTTTTGAAATGAGAGCCAAGGTAAGAAGGTTAAGTTTTCAGGTTAAGATTTTAGAAATTTGACCTCAGATGACCTTTGACCTAGAAAATAACCTGAAAATTGCTCTGCACTATTTGGGCCACCCAATGGACCTATTGTGCAAGTTTGATGAAAATCGGGCAAGAGGTTTTGAAATGAGAGCCAAGGTTAAGTTTTCAGGTTAAGATTTCGTAAATCTGACCTCAGATGACCTTTGACCTCGACAATGACTTGAAAATTGCTCCACACTATTTGGGCCACCCAATGGACCTATTGTGCAAGTTTGATGAAAATCGGGCAAGGGGTTTGTGATTTAGAGCAATTCTAAATTGTTGACGCCGTCGCCGCCGCCGTCGGAAAAAGCGGCGCCTATGTCTCGATTCTGCTACGCAGGCTACGCAGGCGAGACAATAAAACTGAATTGAATTGGAAAAAGAAAAAAAAATCAAATTTGAAATTGTTTGTGCATTTGTAAAGACACTGGCTTGCAGTTTGCGAGTCTGACCAAGGAGACAATATTTAGTACACATCTGCATCTCTTTGGTCTAGCTGAAGATATTTGGGAAAGTAAGTGAACAATTTTCTACAAAATTNGGTGTGCTGCCTCCAATTCGAACCATCCACAGAAACTTGTTGATATCTGGGGGGGAAAAACACAAAAATGGAATGGAATATTTGTCAGCAATCATAAATAAGCAAGACCTTTACAAAAAATATGTGAAAAAAAAATTGAAGGAAAAAAAAATTTCTTCAATTATTTTTACAGTTAAAAACATACTCAAAATTTAGTCAATGCAATCCATAAATTTCCAGTTTCTTATGAATGTAATCAATCGTAATTTAGAAGTTTGCATTCCTTTTATTTAGAAACAAGTTTTGACAAATATCAAACAAGAGTATTTTTCTGTCTTTGTGAATGAAATGAATACCTTCTAACTAATTTCCAAGTAATGCAGATTTGTAATGGTTTCAGAATATTGAGATATGTGGTTGTGTAAATTTCCTGTTCACTCTCCTAATTACGATGGAAACTCGATATAAAAAGATCTGATAACAAGATCCTGACACAGAGATGTAATAGTTTAGTTCCAGCTCTTTATATAAACTTTTTTTTAACTAGATTACTGCTATAACATTAACAAGTTACTTTGATTGTCCCAAGTATCTCATTATACTGAGTTTCCACTGTAGTGACTAAATGGGAAAAAAAGCAGCACACATTGGATGGATAAAATAAATACATAAATCAGACCAATCCCATCCGGGTCTTGCAATTTAAGCTAAAATGTTGTCATGTTTTAACTTACATTTTTTTTGCAGCAAGTGATTTTCAGCCATATCTATATTTGCTTGCCTGACTGGGCAAGTTCTTCAAAAAAGTTATGTTGCACCCTCTATGGAAGTTTGTACAGTCAAACCTCTTTATAAAGAGCACTGATATAACAAGCTCTCGTAATAACAAGGTAATTTTCCTGGTCCCATCTCTTTGTATTTTATTGTATTTTGGCCCTGATATAACAAGGTTTCAATATAAAGAGGAAATTTATCTGGTCCCATCAACTACTGTAAAAGTCGTTTCTTTCGTGTTAAAAAACTTTCACGGTTTCCATCGGTGCCAACTTTTTTGCGTGTGCTTAAATTCGTGGTTAGAAAATGTTGTGAATTCACAGTCGACAAAAACTGGGTTTTTACATATGAAAATCCAGCTATAATCTAATTATTATTTTTTTTTTTACTTATTACTAGTGAATACAAATGAAAAAATAAATGCACAGAAGTTGACCTACATTATGCGACAACGCTTTACTGTGTGTGTGTGTGTTGGCGATTAATACACACAATGCGCGAAATCTTTGAGTGTGCACAATAGCATTGTAACAAGTGACGAATTTCGGACATTTCCTTGCTTGGTTAATTTTGCACGTTTTTCAAAACAATTTCGCGCTAGGTTTATTTCGTGGTTCAACATCAAAACGCGAATACGCGGAAATAAATCCACCGCGAAAGAAATCACTTTTACAGTACCTCGTTATAACGAGGTTAGACTGTATCTCTAATTCGAAGCCATTTCTGCGATCCAACCAATTCAACTGAGATAAGAATGACTTGCTTTGCTTATCCTCTATTCAAGTAGCCCCTCTTTACTAGAAGTTGCATAAATTGAGGGGGTTCCCAGAAGAATGGATTTTAATTTCCTACTTTGCAAGATTCAAGAGTGTAAAATAAAGGATTATTTTAGAAGACATGCATGAATAAGCGTGCATTCAAGGTAAGACTGTATAACTTGCAATATCAAGTATGTTTGCTCCAAAAGTTATCTAGATCATTCCCTTGAATTTCTGAAACCAGACCTTACACTGTCACTAACATTATAAGAGAGTATTCGTCCTTTGTTGTATTTAGAAAAGTCAACTAATAAAGTACCATGATTTGTCGAAAGATACAAAGGAAATAAAACAATTCTAATAAGGCACATGTATTGTAGGTTCTACAGGATGTAACAGAATTCATTTCAAAGGATGTGCATTGAAAAACAAACACTATTTCACATAATTATAGGAAATCTCAAATATTGAAGGAAACAAAATCCTTTAAAAAACAAAAAGATATTTCTTGACTCAGCTGGTACCTTAAAAAGTAGGAACATATTCACAGTGTGCATGAGAATATTCACATATCACATATGTACATACATATTCTAATCAAGGAATGCAAAGAATTTCTAGAAGTTACATAATTCGGGGCAGTGGGTGGTCTGACATGAACCACATGGGCCGTATTCATTATAATGTGACCTTTTTAAGAGATTTTATAAATATTATTTCATGTCCACAAAGGCAGCTGGACTTTAACGACTAGTTTGCCATGTGCACACATCAGACACATAAGTCCCATGAGACTGCATCTATGTGGCAGTCTAATAGTTAATAACAATCTTGACAGAGACTTGATGAAAGAAAGTAAAGAATTACAAAACGTGTCTCCAGCACAAAGGCATCAAGAACTACAACTACGGAATGGTATTCCAAATTTGAAACGTAATCTAGACTACAGTATAATGTTATCTCTATTTTTTAAACGAAATATTTATCGACTACATGCCCCTATTTTCTAAATCTTTCACCTTGTAAATTCTGACAAGCCAATGTTCTGTGGTATAAGCTTCTTCGAGAACATCCAACTCAAAATCTTTGTTTCCAATCTCAGCATTGCGTACCCTGTCGTATCCGGTGGGCTTGCCTACGGGAGGAATGAGAAAAAAATGGAGTTGGTACATGATCAATAGAAGAAAATTAATAAAACAACTTTGTTGGGACAATAACATCAGGGAATAATCTTACCTTTCACATAGTTTTAGACATTGAGGAAACATATTCAACACTTAAAGGGAAACAAACCCCTGGAATTATCGTGCTCCCATTGAATGATGAAAAATCTGATGAACGACCTATGAAAATTTGAGCAAAATCAGACAACCCGTTCAAAAGTCATGCATTTTCAAAGTCACAGAGTTTTGACGATCACTGCCACTCATGGGGATCTGTGCGATCAGCAACACGGACGGAATCTGTGACGTCATGTCTGACAACTCATCATGCACTTTGTATATAGAATTTTTTAAAATGGATTAATGTGAAATTTAGAGTAGGATTTCAACATCATTCTTTTCAAAGTACATGCAGAGTTGATAAAGATATGCTATACCTCAACCAAAAATTTGTATTTTGTTGACTTTTCCTGCAAAAAAGGAGAAAATGATTGGAAGGTACGGAATTATTCATTAAGTCTTACCTGATTCTGTGTAGACTCTTCCAAAGCGATAGTAGCACATCTTGTACATCAGACAATTGAGAAGAGTAGGCGATCCTTCTCTATCAATCCGGAACTCACCGCGTGGCGTGTAATAGTCAGATTCTGATGACAGGAGCAAGACAAATAGCGCTAGGTTATAAGATAGAAAGTAAATGGGGCAGTACCACATGGGAAAATTCTCAAAATATTTGAAAGTGCCTCAACTTTTGCTAGAAGACAGTACATTGGGAATAATTTGCTTGAAATCTGTGAAGTATACAACATAGTTTGAATATCTCTCTTCAGAAATATGCTTGAGAGGCAGTGAAAAAATACAGTCAACCTCGCCTAAGTCGAATCTATCGGGACCGAAGAAAAAACTTTGACATACATAAAATTCGACATTCGCGGAAGTCAATTTTTTTTTTGACTTATAGTTTATATTGATAATACATTATTATACATGTACATGTATGTCTTTTTATGTCTGCATTTGCGATTGTACATACATTTGCCAAGAATGATACAATCAATTTATTTGTGCTCCAATTTGTAAATTTTAATTTGTCTTCTTCCTGGATCGTGAAGTCAACGATTGGGGAAGAGTGTGTCGATGAATTACACATTGATGATTGATTATCTCATTTACGTAAAATCCAAACTACATTATTCTTTGATCAGTTGATATCGCCATGAGCAAACTATATGATATGGATTTGTCCCATTTATCATAATCACCACCACCACCATCACCATCATCATCATTTTCATCATCATCAATCTCATTTCACCATCATCATGCGTGTGTGCAGTTATTTCGAGAAACTGTAAGAAAGATCTGAGCAGAAACATTGGGAACTGATTTTGAGTTGCTTTTGTACCAAAAAGAATACAGAAAAAATAACAATTATATTTGAAACTCAAATGACAGAAAATAATGCGTGTAACAATTTCCATCATATTATATTACGGGCGACTTCTTGATCTTGTTCTTCATTGCGTGAAGAACCGAGGCCTAGGTGGGAGCCGTAAATGAGGCTGGCTGCAACATGCACTGCATTTATATGTACATGTATGCACTGCACACGGCGTGCTAAATTTGATTGATGACAAAAAGTGGGCGCAGCTCACATATTTTCGCACAAGTGCAAAGAAGGGGTGTGATTAGGGCCGGGGGAATTCTTATCTCGTGGAAAGCGCGGTGATGGCCTATTAACACACGCCCACCCTGCCAATCATATTCTAGAACCCAACCAACCAACTCGGGGCCCCGCGCAGCATGTTGATGATGTGGGCGTGTTTGATGTGAACCAAATTCACTGCACTGTGTGTGTTGATTTGCCACCCTTCTCCACATTACCACGTGTTAAGAGCGCACGTACGTGTCTCACTCATTGCGAATACACTCGCACTACACACACACACATTCAACCATGTCTTTTCCCCTTGCTTCATGCATCTGGGATATGCTCATGTCACAGACGAGGCTAGGCTGCGTGACAAGCGCTCGCGTGCGACAATTTTTTTATCGAGGGGAAAAAACAATTTGACTTATGTGACGAATGTAACATGTATTCAGGCCAATGCGGACTGAAAATTAGAATCGACATGTGCGAAATTCGACTTGTAAAATTCGACTTAATTGAAGATTATTTTAAAGAGATAAGTAAAGAGAAAATCAGGACTTTTTCCTTGCTTCGACTTGGGCAAGTTTTCGGTTATGCGAGGTTGACTGTACGTAACAGTCAACTGATGTAAGAATCACACCCACTACCTTGTGATTAGTAAATGGGCATCATACAACCATGACAGTGCTTGGGGTAAGATTCAACTTGTTCAATCTAACCAAACACCATCCAACAGAACTCAATCAATGATAACTATCAACATCACAATTAGGAAAAAGCATCTTTGGTACCTTTTATATGACTGCCTTCGGGTGTGCTGCCTCCAATTCGAACCATCCACAGAAACTTGTTGATATCTGTNTAGTAGACACAACTTTAATTTTCTGTTTGAATAAAATATGGACATTTTGATTCTGCTTGCATTTTGTAATGAATCCTGCTGATTCCTTGTCTACCTTCGTCTAAGAGGATCAAAATGTTAAATTTGGTGTACAAAGTGAATGGAGAGTTCTCCATGTTGGCAGCAATTTTGTACCTGTATGTTACCAATTTAAGGAGCCCATGAGAGGTGGAATTCAAAACTCGGAAAATTTTTGAAACTTTTGAATGGATTTTCAGATTTTGCTGAAATCTTTACTGTTTGATGATTGTATTATTTTCCTTCCACTGATAGCACACTATGTCTGGAGGAAGGTCCTCTTTAAGTTGTTGGCATGCTAGTCTAAGGACCTAATGAATAGATCTAGTGGTGGTAATGGTGGTAGTTGTAATTGTGTTCATAGTTTCAGTAGCAGTGATACAGACATTTTTTTTTATCCTCAAGCATGGTTGCTTGGAAACAACCAAGGATTTGTTTCATCAAGAAAATACCCGGAACAACCATGTGAAAGAGGTTCAGAATATCTTCTGGCGGGTGAACATCAACATCGGACATAATTGCCTGAATGCTACACCTCAGGTGTTCAGATTACAATGTAGAAACCACTAACCAACTTGGTCAAATTCTGTGAATTTGGAAATGGTCCAGAGTCATTATACTCGGAAAGTCTCGATGCAGTTGCAGCCATACCAAGGACTCCCTTTGAGTGGACAGCAAGAAGACTGAGCTGTTTAGGTTCCTCATCCCTTTTTGGTATGATTTGGCATGGGAGAACAGGCAACTTGCTATTAATGAGAGACAGAGTACAGGAAGCCATGTCTTCCAGACATGACCTCACTTGCCTCATTTGAACATTCAGAGGACTGTTCTGTGATATATAAAAAAAAAATAAGAAGAAAGATAGAACCCTGGTTACATCGCCAAGTGTCATAATGAAGGCGACTCTGACCTTGCTTTACTTCGGCTTGCCAGGTCCCTTGGATCTCCTACTGGCACTGGAAAATGATGGTGGCGCGCAGTTTGCTCAGTTATTCCACACTGATAATCAGCTGATTGCTTAATTGACCCATCCCACATCGTAGTCAGAGATGCGCATGCTTTGCGGGAAAACTTGACACCTGGGTTGTGTTTCATGAGAGCTGTGCGCAGGTCTACGAGCGACTGTAAAACCGACTTGTTACCCTTCTTTCGGTGCGATCTAGCAAGGATCACCAGAATATCATAGATCATACGTAGATCTACGCACAGCTTTATGAAACGCAAACCTGATGAATCTTCGGACAAGGGGTCATCAGATTGTTGTCTTTTGCCAAGATTTCATTCTCTTTTCAGGTTGAAGTCAGCATCTACAAGGGATGAAATGTAGGTGGCAGTACAGACTAAGTTCTGTGATATTTGATCATGCAATAAGTGGTGGTCGTTTTGTTGAGTCTTCGTGGTGAGCATAAATTGTGACGGCCGCTTGGAAAAGCAAGGGGATAAAAATAATGAGAGTACCGGGAACTCACTGGGGTTGGTTTCACAAGTACAGGAATTGCAACAAGAGGACAACATATGACTGGCATTTGGANAATAGGACAGTACAAAGAGATTCCAACTTTTTGAGACAGTGTTCCACGTTTTGGCACATTCAAGCAAAAACATTTACATCAGAAATACAGTCAACTTTGCCTAAGTCAAACCCCTAACAAGTTGAAAAATGTTGAACCACTTTTCAGGTCCTCTTCTTTCTAGATTTTATTGTTTTCACTCCCGAGTCGAAATACAGTCAAACCTCGTTATAAAGAGCACTGATATAACGAGCTCACATTATAACAAGGTAACTTTCCTGGACCTACTCTTTGTATTTTATTGTATTTTGACCCTGATATCACAAGGTTTAAATATAAAGAGGTAATTTCTCTGGTCCCAACGACCCCGTTATAACGAGGTTAGACTGTATCTCTAATTCGAAGCCATTTCTGCGATCCAACCAATTCAACTGAGATAAGAATGACTGTAATATAATTTTGCTTTGCTTATCCTCTATTCAAGTAGCCCCTCTTTACTAGAAGTTGCATAAATTGAGGGGGTTCCCAGAAGGATGGATTTTAATTTCCTACTTTGCAAGATTCAAGAGTGTAAAATAAAGGATTATTTTCGAAGACATGCATGAATAAGCGTGCATTCAAGGTAAGACTGTATAACTTGCAATATCAAGTATGTTTGCTCCAAAAGTTATCTGGATCATTCCCTTGAATTTCTGAAACCAGACCTTACAATGTCACTAACATTATAAGAGAGTATTCGTCCTTTGTTGTATTTAGTAAAGTCAACTAATAAAGTACCATGATTTGTCGAAAGATACAAAGGAAATAAAACAATTCTTATAAGGCACATGTATTGTAGGTTCTACAGGATGTAACAGAATTCATTTCAAAGGATGTGCATTGAAAAACAAACACTATTTCACATAATTATAGGAAATCTCAAATATTGAAGGAAACAAAATCCTTTAAAAAACAAAAAGATATTTCTTGACTCAGCTGGTACCTTAAAAAGTAGGAACATATTCACAGTGTGCATGAGAATATTCACATATCACATATGTACATACATATTCTAATCAAGGAATGCAAAGAATTTCTAGAAGTTACATAATTCGGGGCAGTGGGTGGTCTGACATGACCCACATGGGCCGTATTCATTATAATGTGACCTTTTTAAGAGATTTTATAAATATTATTTCATGTCCACAAAGGCAGCTGGACTTTAACAACTGGTTTGCCATGTGCACACATCAGACACATAAGTCCCATGAGACTGCATCTATGTGGCAGTCTAATAGTTAATAACAATCTTGACAGAGACTTGATGAAAGAAAGTAAAGAATTACAAAACGTGTCTCCAGCACATAGGCATCAAGAACTACAACTACGGAATGGTATTCCAAATTTGAAACGTAATCTAGACTACAGTATAATGTTATCTCTATTTTTTAAACGAAATATTTATCGACTACATGCCCCTATTTTCTAAATCTTTCACCTTGTAAATTCTGACAAGCCAATGTTCTGTGGTATACGCTTCTTCGAGAACATCCAACTCAAAATCTTTGTTTCCAATCTCAGCATTGCGTACCCTGTCGTATCCGGTGGGCTTGCCTACGGGAGGAATGAGAAAAAAATGGAGTTGGTACATGATCAATAGAAGAAAATTAATACAACAACTTTGTTGGGACAATAACATCAGGGAATAATCTTACCTTTCACATAGTTTTAGACATTGAGGAAACATATTCAACACTTAAAGGGAAACAAACCCCTGGAATTATCGTGCTCCCATTGAATGATGAAAAATCTGATGAACGACCTATGAAAATTTGAGCAAAATCAGACAACCCGTTCAAAAGTCATGCATTTTCAAAGTCACAGAGTTTTGACGATCACTGCCACTCATGGGGATCTGTGCGATCAGCAACACGGACGGAATCTGTGACGTCATGTCTGACAACTCATCATGCACTTTGTATATAGAATTTTTTAAAATGGATTAATGTGAAATTTAGAGTAGGATTTCAACATCATTCTTTTCAAAGTACATGCAGAGTTGATAAAGATATGCTATACCTCAACCAAAAATTAGAATTTTGTTGACTTTTCCTGCAAAAAAGGAGAAAATGATTGGAAGGTACGGAATTGTTCATTAAGTCTTACCTGATTCTGTGTAGACTCTTCCAAAGCGATAGTAGCACATCTTGTACATCAGACAATTGAGAAGAGTAGGCGATCCTTCTCTATCAATACGGAACTCACCGCGTGGCGTGTAATAGTCAGATTCTGATGACAGGAGCAAGACAAATAGCGCTAGGTTATAAGATAGAAAGTAAATGGGGCAGTACCACATGGGAAAATTCTCAAAATATTTGAAAGTGCCTCAACTTTTGCTAGAAGACAGTACATTGGGAATAATTTGCTTGAAATCTGTGAAGTATACAACATAGTTTGAATATCTCTCTTCAGAAATATGCTTGAGAGGCAGTGAAAAAATACAGTCAACCTCGCCTAAGTCGAATCTATCGGGACCGAAGAAAAAACTTTGACATACATAAAATTCGACATTCGCGGAAGTCAATTTTTTTTTTGACTTATAGTTTATATTGATAATACATTATTATACATGTACATGTATGTCTTTTTATGTCTGCATTTGCGATTGTACATACATTTGCCAAGAATGATACAATCAATTTATTTGTGCTCCAATTTGTAAATTTTAATTTGTCTTCTTCCTGGATCGTGAAGTCAACGATTGGGGAAGAGTGTGTTACACGTTGATGATTGATTATCTTATTTACGTAAAATCCAAACTACATTATTCTTTGATCAGTTGATATCGCCATGAGCAAACTATATGATATGGATTTGTCCCATTTATCATAATCACCACCACCACCATCACCATCATCATCATTTTCATCGTCATCAATCTCATTTCACCATCATCATGCGTGTGTGCAGTTATTTCGAGAACCTGTAAGAAAGATCTGAGCAGAAACATTGGGAACTGATTTTGAGTTGCTTTTGTACCAATAAGAATACAGAAAAAAATAACAATTATATTTGAAACTCAAATGACAGAAAATAATGCGTGTAACAATTTCCATCATATTATATTACGGGCGACTTCTTGATCTTGTTCTTCATTGCGTGAAGAANACAATTAGGAAAAAGCATCTTTGGTACCTTTTATATGACTGCCTTCGGGTGTGCTGCCTCCAATTCGAACCATCCACAGAAACTTGTTGATATCTGTGGGGAAAAAGATAGGAAATGGAAAGAAATATTAGTCAGCAATCGTAAACGAGCAGTCCATTTACAAACAAAAATACTTGTCTTCAACAATTTTTTCACAATTTTTAAACAAATATCAATGGAGAGTATCTTTATGTCTTGGTGTGTTAGATGAATACCATATAATTAGATACACAGTACTGCAGATTGGGTAATTCATTGACTACTGAATTATCTTATTCCTGTAGACTATATGCAGGATTTACCCTGTTCCAATTTAGGTTAATAGTTCCAGAATATTGAGATATGTACTTGTGTTAATTCCCTGTTCACTTTCCTTATTAGTAACTGAGCGAAAAGATTTTTATTAGTGTCATCTCCCGGAAGACAGCAGTGTATTCAGTGTTCTGATGATACTTCCGAAATGAATCTTCTACAACAGATGGGCTTTTATGGCATGGTGTTACATAAGCACTTGCTTGGGCAAGTATTTTTTTTTTATAAAACGCGTAAGCTGCTTTCCCGACTTGGGCAAACCTTAAAAAAAAAGAACCATACATTGGTCGGGTAAAATAAATATGTAACTCAGATCAATCCGATCCGTGTCTTGCAATATAACAGAATTAATGCTGTCTATAAAATAAATTTGTTAATGTTATAACTTGGATTCTTTTTGCAGCAAGTAAAATCAACTTCCAGGCAAGTGATTTTCAGCCACTTATAAATTTGCTTGCCTGACTGGGCAAGTTGTTCAAAAAAATTATGTTGCACTCTGTATGGAAATCTGTATAGTCAAACCTCTTTATAAAGAGCACTGATATAACAAGCTCTCGTAATAGTCCCATCTCTTTGTATTCTATTGTATTTTGGCCCTGATATAACAAGGTTTCAATATAAAGAGGAAATTTCTCTAGTCCCAACAACTGTAAAAGTGGTTTCTTTCGCGTTAAGAAATGTTCGCAGTTTCCATCGGTGCCAACTTTTTCGTGTGTGTTTAAATTTGTGGTCGGAAGATGTTGTTCAACATCAAAGAAACCACTTTTACAGTACTTCGTTATAACGAAGTTAGACTGTAATTAGTTCTTACCGTCTGAAGAGTATCCAATGAGCCCACCAAAGATTACAAGGACGTAGTCGACGTCGAGCTCCCTCATGATGCCATAGGCGTGGTCTTCAGGCGAGGCCATCGCCTGCAGATGAAAAGAGGAATGATAAGGAGATTGATGATGATGATGATGATGGTGATTATGATGGTATGGTGATGATGATAATGATGATGATGGTGATGACGGTAATGGTGATGATGATGATGATGATGGTGATGATCATGATCATCATCATCATCATGAAGATAGTGATGATGATGGTGGTGGTGATGATGATGGTGATGATGATGATGGTGATGATGATGGTGATGATGATGATGGTGGTGAAGATGGTGGTGATGATGATGATGGTAATGGTGACAATGATGATGATGATGATGATGATGGTGGTGGTGTTGATGGTGGTGATGCCATTATAGAGGGTTATAAAATATACAGAATATTTATATTTATTTATACAGAATAATATATTTTTGCTCTTGGATGGGAGGAAGCAAAAATGGTTCAACACCTTTGACAACGTTGGTTAGGGTTGGGATTTGAACCCTGAACCTCCAGTGTCTCTGTCTAGGGCCATGACCACCAGGCAACAATTACTGAATACAAAACTGCCAACCTCAAAAATAGAATCTACTGAATAGCAGGATATGAAACTCTATGAACACATATTATAATTAGGGCATAAGTACATGTAAATTATCATATATATTAAAATGAAATAGGTCACATAGAGGTATGAAAGAGTGACGCTTACCTGTCCAACACGCGATATATGGGTATTATTCCACGTATTATTGTCCACTAATATAGTCCGATTCGCCATGGCCGTTATCTGATATCCATAATCCCACCATGACATCACTTTAGCATTCTACAGATGGAATAAGCAAAACAAACAATGTTTCATTAAAACTTTCTTAATTCAGTACATAGTCAAGCTTGGCATGGCAGTGAGATTAATTACATGTGGTTTTATAAACTGACCTAGTGACAATAGAGAAGTATGAATTCGCTAAGAAGTAATCTACAATATAGTGCTTAAAATGTTGTATAAAGAGTTGAATCAAAATAACATTGAGAATAAAACAAAACTATATCAATCAATTTAGACCATGAGATTAATTCAAACTTCATTGACCACTGATCCTTTTTACAATTTAACAACTGATAAAATTCATGCAAGGATTAATCAATTTAATTATATGTCTATTTCAGTGAGGTACATCAATAAGTAGTCTTGATATTGGTTTCCATGGAGACCCTACAAATGCAAACTAATACAGACTAATAAAGAGGTGGCCAAAACGTCCTCGGATTTTAACTATCACAACATGGTTTTCAAAATAAGTCAAGGATATTGCCTAGAGTGATAAGTTTACTTTAAACAATATGAGCTGCATCAAAAAGATATAACATATAACCCAACTGTTCCAGAATTTGGGCATTGCTCGCTTTGACAAGTTTCTTTTTTCGTCATGGCTGTAGCGTTTACCTCATGAGTATTGTGTCGGAGCCAGTAGTAAGCCTCGCGGAAGTCGTCAAAGATGATCCTACCGCCATCTCCCGCCCTCGCAGACAGAACGATGGAAGGCGAGGAGTAGGCTTCAGACGTGACCCAGGTACAATGGAAGGTGTATGTGATGAGGAAGAACGTCATGAGGAGGATGACCGCTGAGGCAACCTTTTTAAATGCAAACAAACAAAATTACAGTGAGCCTCGTGGAACGAAAGTTTATGTTGAGTAAAGTATTTGGACTAATATGAAAGAAGTCGTCAAAGATGATCCTACCGCCGTCTCCCGCCCTCGCAGACAAAACGACGGAAGGCGAGGAGTAAGCTTCAGACGTGACCCAGGTACAATGGAAGGTGTATGTGATGAGGAAGAACGTCATAAGGAGGATGACCGCTGAGGCAACCTTTTTAAATGCAAACAAACAAAATTACAGTGAGCGTCGCGGAACGAAAGTTTATGTTGAGTAAAGTATTTGGACTAATGTGACAGAAGTCGTCAAAGATGATCCTACCGCCGTCTCCCGCCCTCGCAGACAAAACGACGGAAGGCGAGGAGTAAGCTTCAGACGTTACCCAGGTACAATGGAAGGTGTATGTGATGAGGAAGAACGTCATAAGGAGTATGACTGTTGAGGCAACCTTTTCAAAAGCAAAAAAATTTCAATGAGCCTTGTGTAATGAAAGATTATGTTGACTCAAGTATCATAATCATCGTCAAAGATGATTCTACCGCCGTCTCCCGCCCTCACGGACAGAACAATGGAAGGCGAGGAGCAATCCATTGCCATCATCATTATCATCAATTCCACTACCATCACTAGCCCCATCATCATCACCAACGTAAAACCTCTTACCTCATTCTTGATGGGATAGGTGTTATCGCTGTAATCTTTCTTGGAGGATTTCTTCTCTGATTTCATCATGTCGAGGTTCTTCACATAGGTGGAGAGGACGGATGAGATTCCGATGCCAGAGAGGATGCACATGACGGGTGCAAGGACCAACATGAGACGAACCATCACCCCCTGAAATGTTAAAATCAATGAAATTAAGATTGAGGTCTGGTATGAAAGTCTCATTTTAATAAGTAATGGTTAAAAGCAATTTTTTTTTTCAAACAGCAGAATGGAATTCGAACAAAGTGAAATAATGCCTTTGGCAGCGGCTCATTGTGGCAGAGGCATTAAAATTACATACATTTTCTGACCTAATGGTTATTTCAATACCACTTCACCCAATTTACTACACCAGAAGCAAAATGTGGGCCAAGACTATAAATAGTCATTTTTCTGTCATTCTACCTTCATTTTTTTCATTAATCTGCAATTAGAATTTTCCTTGAAAATCACTTGATATATCTTAGTGTAGATGCACAGCATGGTAACATGAAATCCAGCATACATGATTGAGCATTTAAATCTGAACACCCATAGAACAAGGGGCCTGTAACATAAAAGAGATGCAATTAATCTTGCAATTAATGGCATCTCTCTGGTACACATTTTGCCATAGACTTACGATAAATATTTATTGTAAGTTTAATTGCATCTTTTATGTTACAGGCCCCAGGTCTGACACAAATCTAAACACAGAAAGAAATGTTCCCTCATGGTGAGAAAACATGTAGAATGCAGAGAAAAATTGATGTTGAGAGGGACGAGTCACTCACCGAGAAATAGAGACTGGTAATACCATAGAGGATGACAAAGATGTTGGCATCTGTGAGCTTCGTGAAGCAGTAATACATACCAACTGTGAAGGGGGATACATGCAATGCATTAATGAGAATGTAGGTGACCAACAGAAGTTCTTTGCACATATCAAATATAGCTCTCCGAATCTAAACACTTTTTTTTTCATTTCCTTTCATTGTATTTCAATCAAAATCACGTTATGTGACGTTGAAAACAATTTACAATGTGCATATAAAATATAACAGAACTTGATAGTGGAGACAACAAGGAAAGCAATAAAGCCTTATAATAAAGTTGCCATTATAAATAAAAATATTTGTCTCTCTTCTTTTTATCCCTACAACTAATTATTTGCTTGGTCTTTCTTGAGTGGTACATGTATATTTTAAAATTAAATGCTAGAACAAATAATCATTTACCTTATCAGCATCATCATCATCAACAAATTTGTCATCACTGATGTTATCACAATCACAGAACAATAAATTTCTTGAATTTCTTTTTTGTACAGCTAGAAAACCACTAATGCCATGAGATTTCCTCAGAAATCCTTAACAAACACTACCACAACCATTATCATCATCCCCTTCACCAAACAGCATCATCCCCAGCATCAAGGTGGTAGTGATAGTAGTCGGTGTCATCGTCGTCGTCGTCGTCGTCAACGTCATCATCATCATAGTCATCATCATCATCATCATTTCTAATTACCTGGGAACATGAAGACATGCATCTGCAAATCAAAGTAGAATGAACTCCAGGTTGTAGGCTGATGTTCAGAAACGGAAGCGATGATGGGGATGTTATTCTTTGCATAGGACGGATCCAGGAGCGAGTAGAAACGTCCGGTCCATGGTGAGATTTCTATTCGCAAGTAGCAACGTTAAGGAAACACTGCCTAGCTAATGGTTCAGAACTATTTACAAGACAGCATGCCCTTCAAATTCCAATTATCATGAGTTTTCAGTAAAACGCTATCAATTCCCATGCGTCTCTTGCAATAAGTAGGCATGGTGTTGTAATAACCATAATAATACAATGCTGGGGAGAGAGGAGACGAGAGATAGTGGAGGAAATGAGGAAAGAGGTGAAGGGGAGGAGAGGGAAAGGAGGAAAGGGAGAGGGAAGGAGAAGGCAAGGAGGGGGAGGGGGAGGGGGGGGAGGAAGAAGGAAGGAGGAGAGGAAGAATATAAGGAAGAAAAGGAGAAGGAAAAGAAAGGGGGCTGAGAGGGAATGAGAAATAGGATGGAGAGGAGGAAGAGGAGGAAGAGTAGGAAGAGGAAAAGGAGGAGGAGTGGGAAGAGGAAGAGCACAAAGAGGGGGGAGAGGAGGAGGAAGAAGAGGCAGAGGGGGAGGAAGCAGAGGAGACAGAAGAAGAGAAGGAGGTAGAGGAGAAGGAAGAGGTAGATGAGCAATAGGATGAAGAGGGGGAAAGGGAAGAGAAAGAGGGAGAAGAACAGGAAGAGGAAGAGGCGGAGGAAGAGGAAGAGGCGGAGGAAGATGAAGAGGAGGAGGTGAAGAAAAGGAGTACAAAGATGACAGAGAGGAGGCAGAGGATGAGTCAGATGAGGATTCACATAATAATAAAGAGGAAGAAAAGGGAAATAAGGAGCACTAAAACAAGAAGAGAATCAGCACAAGAAGCAAGAAGAAGATGTAGATCTCTTTGATTCACAACAAAGTGCACACTGAATTCAAGCACATTATCTGATTAGAATCAATGAGAACCAATCCAGAATCCTGGATTTGATATAGCGAGATATAGCGAGATGAAAAACGTCCTAACCCACTGACACTAGGTTGGCCGGAGTGTTACTCGCAGATATCAGAAGCCACGAAAAAATCTTAGTGCTGTGTTGACCACTGCATAGTTTTTTGAACTGATTGGTCTTCAACAAATTCTTCATATATTTGATAAGGATACTGCCGGTGGCCGAGAGGTAGGCTGCTACGATGGTGAGGGCCGCCCCAAAGATGAGGACGGCAGTTCGGATGAGGATGTTGAAGTAATGTGTGCTAAGACGAGACCTGACGTACTCTACAAAGCAGTAGATCTGACAGAGTCCAAACACACCCAGAGCCTGAAACACAATGTTAAAGGTATTGGTCAGCTATGATTATAGTGGAAAAATGAAATGAGCTGAAGTGATCGCATACAGAGAGGCCAAACGTTCCTGACTATTGGGGTTCCGGATTGCAAATCAATAGCAACTTTGCAAATTGTAACGCACATTTTCATTCGCGCACGTTATACAAGTTTAACAAGACACGTGCGCATAAAACAATGATTTTGATTGGCACGTTCCGATCAATTGCAACTTTTGAACAAAACCCCCAATGCATGATAGAAAACAAAATCACCAAACAGCAGACAATTTTTTTTTTCTTAGGAGAGTAGGCATATATTGGTATTTTTTATTGTGCTTTCTCTCATGAGAAAAATGCTTTGTTCATCTGTTTAATGATACATGTTAGAATTTCTTTCCTAATTCGTATTCTGGAATGGTTAGCATATATATATCTCCAAATATGGCATGTACATGCACAAGTCATGTTACCCTTGAATGGAATCTATCCCCTAAAATGCAATCTATCTAAAGGTCACACATGAATTAGGGTCATCCCCATGACAGATGCACTGTTAGGTTTGCTAAATTTTTATATCTCATCGCAATATGACATGTAAACATACAAAGACGAGGTTAAAAACAAAGAAAATTCAATACTCTCAAGGACAAGTTACACAACATAAAAATTCATATATTATGCATACTAAGACATTTAAAGACAAAGCACAGCCTGTAAGTTACATCTTTACTCTAATTACGGGAAATTCCATGAACGGATCAACTCTTTTGCAAACAAAATTCTACTTTTCTCTTTACTGTATGAAGAAATTAAATGACTACTCACAGCCATGTGTTCACTGGACTGGACCGGCTGGAAACCGACAAAGGGGATCTGCATAGAGAGGATGGTTCCAAGGCAGTAGACTGTACAGTACACCACATAGATCCTATGCGTGAATCGTCCTGTCGCCATCAGAGCCAGGGTGTGCATCGGGATCAAGTTGATTAGGAACACGTAGCCTCCCCATGAGGAAACCTATTCAAACATATCAAATACAGCATCAAGAAAATATATTGTTGTAAAATGAGAAAAAAAAACAGGTTTATGAAACTCATTAATCAGAGTGGTAAAAACATCGAACTCAGCATTCAATATGAGTTGCATCATGACAAATTCGAACAAAGATCCAGCCAGTTTTTAATTGAGATTGTCAAAATTGTGGTATTTTAGATTTCTGCTTCATACCCCCCCCCCAAAAAAAAAGAAATATGGTGAATCTTACCAAGGTAAATTCAGACAAAAAAAGCTAAAATTTCAATTTTCTTACTAAAATCTACATGAAATGTCCTTCAAATGGCTTCTAAAATATGTGTAAATGGATATCAAGGGCAATCAATATGATTTACCATATAAAAGTATGCAAGCGAGCAAAGAGATGCCCAGAAGATGGACCCGGTTTTCACAGACTTTATCCAGAGAGCGTAGGTAAGCAGCATACAGAAGATAGCGATACCCTCGTTATCGTAGGAACCAGCTACGGAACGGGAGATGTAACCCGGTACGATGGAGATCATGGCTGCAGCCACCAGACCAGCACCGGTATCCTGGAGGTGGAAAGGAAGTAGTAGTAGTAGTAGTAATGTTTTTTTTTATTGAATCACAATTAAAAACATTTCTTGCAGCCAAAGGCTGAATTGCAAATGCATTTACAAAAGATCATTTAAAATACAAAGAATACGCATATAAGTTAAAATACTAAAAATACACATAAGTAAAAATTCAAGAAACACACACATAAGTAGAAATTTCAATAAAGAATGGCGTACCAGATCTGTAGCAATGGCAGTGGTCAAGAAAACGATATTGCAAATTTGGATTTTGTAATATGATTCCAATAAGGGGGGGGGAAGGAATGGGGAGAGAGGGGAGGGGAGTAAAGTTATCAGATAAGAGAGAATTGAGGGGTGGAGAGGAAAAGGAAGAGAAAGGTAGATACAAAAAGATACGAGGATTAAAAAAAATTATTGACATATGGGGAAATATTTATCTGATGAATTCTGTACCCTCTAATTGAATGGATTTTTCAAATTCTTGCCTCATTCTTTGTAAAAAAAATAAAGTCTCTACTCTTTTACTTTTTTTGAAAATTTTTGAAACCTTTCAACCATCTGTTTAAACATCTCTCATGTGAACAGACGAGTTATCATGTGAAGTCATAATGTTATTGGTTTTTTAATAGATATGCCCACAATATATTTAACTTTAAAAAGAGTAGAAATGCCAAGGGAAAATGTAGCTAGTTGCCAGGAATGAGAGAAAAGTAATTGTGCAAAAGAAGGCTATAGAAATTGCTTTAAAAGACGGATGTGATTTTAACAAACCTTGAGTTCTTTGGTGAGATGGTAGGTGACCAGTGTGGTTAGGGAAGAGAACAGAGGGGCCAGGAACACACACACATTCCTCACATCGATGCTGATGTGCAAGAAGTTGAGAGCATGGTAGATGACAGCAGACGTCAACATCAAACCTAGGGATCAAAGATGAAGATAAAAGAGAAGAAAACATTGCTTATAATCATATAGACTTTGATGAAATTTATTTCACTCAGAGAAACATTATAACATGATCAGCATCAACACCACCACTATCGACGTTGTTGTTGTTATCGACATCATCGACATCATCATCATCACCATCATCATCATCATCACCATCCCACCTCAACAGTGAATTACATACCTGGGTAGATGGTACCTCCGATGATACGGCCAAGAGGGTACCAGGCACGGTCATCAAACCAGTTGTGGAACCGGTAGAAACCCTCCTCTGCCAAGTAGCGGGTTGTGCGGTAGTTGAAGTAGGGATCAAACTCGTGAATCACGCTCTCGAAGCGCAGCACAGAGAAGAGTCGGGTGGAGAATGCTAAAGAAAAGGATAGGAGTCAAGAAATTATGAAAACAGCAAGAATGCATGGCTATTCCAAAGTTACATTGAAAACCAACTTGATGTCATATAAACTTAGATATTTCTTACAGACAGAGGCAACACACATGTACACTTGATTGTTATTCAATTTTCAGGCTGTCTTCATCTATCTATCCATTTATCTACTGTGTTAATATATACAGGCAACCCAAAACTTCAGAATGGTCAGCTGAACAAGATACATGTCAGACAACACCAAGCTAAAGAGCAGCTTTTGATGATTAGAGAAAGGGTTGTTTCACAGGGTTTGCAGGATTTTTCACCAGGGGGAAAGCGCTTGACAAGCTAAAAAAGGCTTTTAGCACTTTGAAAGGAAAAGGTTAAATAAGAATTCCAAGTTCACCTATCGCTTTGTCCTTTTTTGTTTGTGATTGTGTAAGTGTTGGATGGCGGGGTTGAGTTGATCTTTCAAACCCTCCACTGGAGTTTGTTTACTTTGTCCTTTCTGCTCATGGTGATGTATCCCTATCAATATGCTACAGCGAAACTACTTACACAAGATCATGCAGAAGACCAGAATGGAAAGCTTGAGCAAAGTCTCCTGCTTCTCATACGACATCCTCCCCAGGAACTGGGGTACATAGGATGACCCCGTCTTCATCTTGATCAGTTGCGTGGATCTGGGCAATCAGGGTGGGAATCCAAAATCTACGAAAGAAGAGAAAGGGGGATTAGATTAATCCATGATAAATCCTCACATCAGCAACATCTATCACTTTCCCTCCAAGAACTTGAAACTGCTTTACCAAAATTTGGTGTGCATAATAAAACGCGGAAGACCTATTGTACATGGACAATTTTCTCAAGCGTTCATTGATACCAGTTGTCAACAACCATTCATCAATCTGGGCTGAAAAGAATTCTAACAAACTTAAATAGCTTGCACAATAGATTGATATGTTCAGGCCTGGGTTGAATTCTTTCTTCACTCATTATGATACACACAAAGCTTTTGTACAGGGTTTTGACTTTTATTTTCATTTGGACCCTACTTACATAATTCAAAGCATTATTTTATAAGACAGATTGTTGACTAAAAATTGCAATAGAAATTACCTGAACATTGTACACTTCTTAAATTTAAGTTGTTGAAATTCCAGCATATATACCACCAATAATCATGGCTTAAATAAAGATCAAAGTGATCTGTTTTTCTGAAGTTTACTCAATCAAGAATAATGTTCAGCGGTTTAGGGGTTAACAAAGTGCAAAAAAAAACCCAACTCACTTCTAGTTTTAGCATCAATTCATTGCTTTTCTGATTTTCATGGCATAACCAACTTGACGACTGACATTATAATCTACGATCAAATTGTTCTAGAGTGTCATATCATAAATTTTGGATCAAGGTTTTCTTTCTAGTCATGTGTGAAGTAAAATTACAGGGACTAAAATTTAAGGGGATGAAGAGCAATGCTCTAATAATGAACGCTCCCCTTAAATACCCTTGGTGGTGGGGGGGGGGGGGGGAGCTCTTCTACCTAGAGGCTAGACAGAGGCATTTGTGGAAAGAAATTTCCTTCTCAGAAGGAAGCTAGAGCTAATCTAAATCTAAAGCTAAAGGAAGATAAAGCTAAATCTAAATGTACATTCCCCCCCAAAAAACATCACTCATGTAAAGAATATCTCCATTTGTTTGTATGTTTTGGACTGTTTTGATGATTTTTGGAAAAATAGTTATAACCCCTATATATCTTAACCCTTTCAGCCCCAAATAGTTTCCATTTCATATTTTATGGAGGTCCGTAGGTGCCATGGTATGCTGTTCCGTACAATATGTACATGCACTCGATTCAATTTCAAAACATTTTCAATTCACAAATTTACATGCAAATCATATTAAAAATGGTCCCTAGTTCCATATTCTATCAATAATATCAGGCATCCTTGTAAAAAATTGTCCACCCCTCTATTGACTTGCGTTCAATAAGTCATCAGCCCGAGACCTCAATTGATCTCCATAAAGTTTTACTTTGTAACTTAATTACCTTATTACCTTATTACCAGATGTACTGGAAAAATGCATGGATCTGCAGTCGAGTTTCCAGGTCTAGATCTGTCATCTGACTCGTATCTCCTCACAGGTTTTATACATTCGAGAATGTGTCAGTGACAGTGTCATGCATCAGGGGATGCAGGTTCTAGTCAAGCCAGTAGTACTTGTTAAGTTAACGTTAGGGCTAACGTACGCTTTACAAATTACACCAAAAACTTTTGTGCGAGGGACTCGACTTGTTGTGATGTGAGGTTTTACCTCATAACGACTGATTCGTCACAACTGCGATTCATCGCCGATCTCCGCATACCACTAGGAAGAGGAAGGAAATCTACAAGTACAAGTACAAGGTGGCTTTAATATTTCACGATTTGGCCAATGATCATTTTAAATGTCACATCGAATTAACCCAGTGTCATTTGATTAATTTCAAACTATATAAATTTTAACTAACACATCATTTCACAGCAACAAGTCAACACTTAATTTACAACCAAAAAACATCAACACACTCCTCAACACATCCACACACAGTCCAGCCCGCGAAAGACCCAAGCTGAACCCACTTTGCCTGGGATTGCCTGCCGACGTGGCGCAAAACCGGCATGAAAAAAGTTGACATAACCCCGACCAAATCCTCATTTACAATAAATTCATCACTATAACCACGTGTACAATAGAACTATGTTAACATAACTGTAATCCAGCCAAACCTTCATTACCGCTATGAAAATAAAATGTTTAAACTTACAGGAAATATATAATTTAATAGAAATTGTGTAATGTGCCACTTACTCGAAGGAAGGTCCTGTGAAAAGGTTGACGTCGGATTTTCGCGTTGCCGAGTTTTTTGCTAGTTGGAACAGACCATTATAAAAGGGGTGATGGTCTTTTAATCACTAACATACTATATAATAAGCAATGAATTCGAGGAAATATTATCAAAATTATATTTGATAAACTTTAAATTATTTTTATTCTAATAATTTAATGATCAGAGACAGAATAAATCAAAAAATCAATAAATGTAATTGTTTTTTAATTTCAAGTATTCCCTTTTAAAAAGTAGTATACTCTTTAGTTCAGTGCTAGGATTATTTGTTATTAGATTAAGACCCATACTATCTTTATAACACATTAAATTGACAATTTAAAATAAAATTTGATTAAATTAGATATTTTTACAATTAAAAATATCTATTTTTTATTTATTTATTGATACAAATTATTGAGATCTTTACCATTTTACATATTCTGCAAGTCCATTTAGCAAAGATGTGATTGCGACCAATCGATGTTGTTGCAGAGGTCTGGAGCTGCGGAGAGGAAAGTGGAAAATATGGTAGGGAAATAATCGGATTTAAGCAGAATATTCACCATTTTTGTCATAATTTTTAAAGGAAAAATGATGATCATGATCCGAACCATCGCCTGAGGTAAGAACTCTGACTCTTATTTTCATTTATTCAGTGAGAGAAAAACGGTAACACCTGCAAGTCGGCAGTCGGTCGCGATCGGGCGAGGGGTCCAGCCCAGCGCGGGGGCGGAGCTCGACAACGCATTTATCCCTCGCAAGATAGCTGAGACTGAGAGACAGTAGCCAGGCGCAGGCCTACCGGTACGGGTACGGGTACGGTATCTAGATACCCACAAAAGAAATCTATACTCTTACTATTCATTTTGAAATACCTGTTTGATATATTTCTGCACAGGGCGATATCGTACTTTAAGTCCCCCCTCGCAGACGTTGCACGCACTTCTTTACACACAAGTCTACGGCGGTGGATTGAGGTCCCCACTGCGTGCACTGAATAAAGCTCTACTGTGGATAGTGAATGCTGGGGACCTAAACTACGATTAAGCCCTGCACAGTAATATATGGGGAAATTTCTTTTATATGTTTCTTGCTAGTGAGTATTGACTAAATTGTGAATGCTTGAAATGAATGAATTTGTTTTCTTTGAACCAAATCAATGATTGTCCCTTTTCGCTTTTGCTCACACTAGTCACAGTAAAGGCTAGTTCTACTAGTTCTTTGGGCAAATTCCCAAGGCAGGATGAGATATCGCATAGTTGTCGATTTAAGCGGCAAACTATTTTTTCCAAAATTTGGTGTACATATATGCATGGAAGGCACATGGTTTGTTCAATGATATCAGGAAAACAATGTCTAACTTTCAATGTCAAAATTTTGCCATCAAATTGCTATAAATCTTGCTTCTTTCGTGGAAGTGAATTAAAGATTCATCTTGTGCAAACTGAGTTGACAAATTAACATGTAACTTGTTAATGCTCAACACGATAGAACTTGCATTCCATATGATACACGACACTGTCACTGACACATTCTAGAATGTATAAATCCATATATGAGAAGATAAAGAGTTGGATGACAGATAGACCTGGAAGCTCGACTGCAGATTCATGCATTTTCCAGGACATCCGGTAATAAAGGTAATAAAAACATTAAAGAACTATCTCTATTTTCATGTGGAGTGATGTCAATGTTCTGTCACTCAAATTTTTATCCATGTCATTCTTCTGGCAATCAATGATCTGAATTTCAACCCAAGTGTTATTAAGTGTCATCTTATTTCCATGGGTTTCATAAGTACTGTGTTTGTATTTCAATTAATTACAAATCTAATACAAATCTGGCCTTGAAAAGTGTAAAAAACTCTTCCTTACTTCGCAAAATTTCTTTGATGAATCTGGTGCAAAATCATTGCCACTGCACTGAGGCTCATTTCCATAAATTTCTTTGAGATCTACATTGTACTTTACAAAAATACACTTACAACAAAATTGCAAAGGAAAATTCACAAACAAACATGAAAAGTATAACTATTCCCTGTTTTTTGGTACTACATAAAATCTTGAAGAGTTCCCCCACCTCCCTACTCAAAGTCAATTGTCTTGTATGTTATCAAACACGCTGTAATATTTTTTCCCATGAGTGATTTCAGCTTCACTTCATTACACATTATGGAATGTGAGCCTATAGTGAAGTGAAAAATTTATGCATTTAGCAGCCTTAATGGTATAACTACACTGTGAACAGAAGAGACAATAGCCTTGGACAAAGTAAACAACCTCCATTCAAGCATTAAAAATTTAGCTAAATGGACACAAAATAAATTTCCATCCTTCTTTTTCTTTGGGAAAATTTTGACCATGAGTCGCACCATGGAGACACTTATGTGAACTTGAAGCTATTTTTAGTGTATGATTTTTTTTAACTTTGTCCCATTCCTTTGTCCCTTTTGTTCACGGTACCATCTACAAACGTATCTTTTTTTTTTACATTTTTTGTATGTTGGCACAGCATAATATAAATCATCAATTCTCTTCAATGAATTAAAAATTGTCTCCTAGTTTCTTTTACTAGTGTAGTAATAAAGCCAAGTCAATCATATCAAGCATCATCCCTGTTGCACTTTCTGAATGGAACCTTTCATTGGCATGCTTCCTTATATTCGCTGCAGGTCTTGACTTAAATGAAGATTTCCATTCCATACATGTATTACACCAACCCGCTACTGATACAACAGATCAACTCTCTTCAATGAATTAAAAACTGTCCCCTAGCTTTTTTTAATAGTGTCGTAATAAAGCCACTTGAGGCAGTGGTATCAAGCATCATCCCTGTTGCATTTTCTGAATGGAACCTTTCCTTGGCATGCCTCCTTATAATTTTCTCACTGCAGATCTTGACTGAACTGTAGATCATCATTCCACACTATACCAACCCGCTACTGATACAACTGATCAACTCTCTTCAATGAATTAATGCTGCCTATTTTTATGAGTAGTGTCAATAAAACCAAGGCAATTGTATCAAGCATCACCCCTGTTGCACTTTATGAATGGACCCTCTCATTTGAATGCTTCCTCATAATTTTCTCACCGCAGATCTTGACTGAACTGTAGATCATCTTCCAACACTGCACTGGTCAACCCAACATGGCTGACGATTTCAATACCGGGGAGGGGGCTCAATTGGTGGGAGACCCCCACCCTGCCCCAGCTCAAGCCGACAAGAAGCAGATTGACTGGAGCAGGTTCGGATTGAGTGACGAGAGCCACGCCAAGAGCTACACGGAGAGCACGCTGACGGGGTATGGTGGAGAAGGAGGGTACCAGCAGGGGGAGGGAGGACAGAAGATTCAAGAGCTTTTTGATGAACAACAGGTGAGTTTCTATATCTTTGATAATAATAATAATAATAATAATAATTTAGATTAATATAGCGCCATATCATGTCCATGCCTGCTGAAAGCGCTTCAGATTAAATCCTAGCATCAACTCAGCCATACAGGCCAACACATCATCAGATTTTGCTGTCTCTTACCAATCCCCAATTACACCTACATGCAAGCACATACCCTAGACTTTCGGTGTGCACATTTGCAGAGCGTGATACAGGGTATGCATTGTGTGACTACATCACACACATACAGCATTGCTAAGTCTAGGGTATATGCTTGTATACTAAATTACGCCTGGGTAGAGTGCAGCGGTGTGGATAAATTGTGTGCTGAAGGAAATTAGTGTAACAACATATACATTTAGAGTGTGCATAATGTTTATTGTTGAATTGTAAATATGTCATGTGAGTAGATCTTGCTGGGAGAGTAGTTTGTGGAAGAAATTTGTATGGCTGCCAATGATTTATAGCACCTGTGCTAGTGAATATACATGCATTTTGGTGCATTTAATTAAAGAGAAAAAGTAGATTTTGTTGAAGGTGCATTTTCTCATCTTGGGTTAAAAATAAAGGTGTCAATAAGGATGTGATAAAAGTTGTACGGTATTTAAAATAACTAAAATATCAGCATTGGTTATGACTCAAATGTGATCTTTCTGGTTCAGCATAATTAGGAAAGTAGAAGGAAGCCGACAGTAGTCTTGAGAAGCATGGATGAGTATTCACAAAATTTTGCTTCCAACTTTATTGCTTATGATTTCAAATTTCATACTTTTCTACCACAATAATATCACTGGTAATTGATATTGCAACTTTTCTATGCTTTTATGTGAAAATCGCAAGGAATTTTCTCGATATTGATATCCTACAGATCAGGCAATAGATTTTATGAATTTGCTTTGCATTTTCGGATAATTACTACACAAAAAAAATGTTTCGCTTTGCAACTTTTTTTCACATAGAACTGTAGTAAGTGTTTAAACTTGACTTCAATGTCTAAAATTATTTACTTTTCATATTTGATTTGTACTTATCAAAATGAGAATTAAAATTATTCTCTGTACTTGTACTTGTACTTTAAACATTGATATGTGTATGTTAACCCTTTCAGGACAATAGAACACATTCTGTGTTTTGGTTCCATAAAGTTTTTTGATGTACATGTAGTGCTCCAAAAAATGCATGAGCAGTAAGATAAAAAGATTATACACTAAATTTGATCATTTTTATTTCGCCACCATTTCTCGCTGGACGCAGAGAAATTTTCAAATGAAAATAATCACTAAAATGGTCATATTTCCTTAAATTGGCAATGCAGAAATCACTATTTTCCATGCAAATTCACAACTTTTTACTTTTTAATATCCTTTTGACGAAGAAGAGTCATGATGGTAAGATGAAATTTAATTGGAACATTCTATAAAGAGAATTTAAAATTTTAGTGTTGCCAAGTTAAGAAAGAAATAGTGATTGAATTTGTTGGAAAACAATTCCTAACCTGAATGGGTTAAAGTGAATGGGTTAAAGGAGTGGCAGAAGAAGAAATCTTGGCAAGAATAGCAAAGAATTGGACCCTGAGCTCTAATGAGCATGCTATCTATACCTCAAACCAGACAACACAAACCATTCATGGTTGCTATGCTTCATGTTTAAATCCCTATCGAGATAAGAAACCAGTATTGTACATCGGAGAAAATCTCAAAAAGAACTTTGGGACCATCAAATTTATTATTATTGTTGTTGAAAACTGCAATTTGATGAAAGCTGACATTCACCACATGGAGATAAAACTACAAACCATTTTGTAAAATACTTTAAAAAAAAACTTATTATACAACTGTAAATGGGTTTTTAATGAGTCTCTAAAGTAAAAAATAGAATTAGTAAAGGAGAATTTTAAAGCAAAGTAGATATATGTACATTGATGCTTTTGATTCAGATGTTGAAAAGTTCTATTAGATAGAGAAATTTAGTGCTACGATGTCATTTTTATAGTACTCTTAGGTCAGAAATTACATACAATGTTTCATCTTCCAACTGTAATGACAACTCTGACACACTCGGACAACAAATATTTGCATACTTTGATTCACACACAAACATTTGCAGACAGTAGTCTCGAAACACTGAATTCCCCTCTTCAAGTGGCTTAAGGCTATCTACTATTAAAGAGAGCAAATACAATCCGAGGAAAAACAAACTTCTGGGTACACAATGCACACAGGTTTACTGCACCTTGTAATACCCTTAAGTTACACAGTTAATCAAACTATTAGGTCACTGATTGATTTGTCCTAAATGATGTAGTGTATGTTCAAAACTTTGAATACATTTCTGGAATTTCACCGTGTTCCAATGTGGATATGTATAATTATTATTTTTTTTATATTTGTTTGTCTTCGTCTTTGCAAAATAACATGTACTGAGAATAAAATCATTTACAAAACATTTGCAACAAAACAAGATTATTATAGAGACTGCCTGTTGTATGCATACTATATACACAATCGTGGTACGTGACAACCCAAGGCTTGCCTTGCATAGCAACAAAACAATATGCAAAAACTAGATTCCAATTATTGGGGTTCAATTGTCACTAATCGGTTGAAGGATTATCATGTAACTATGCCTGATGGCAAGAAACATTAAAAATTTGTATAAATCTGCCTATCATATGTGAAGAATATGAGCCAGCTAATTGTATGGCCATAAAACAAAAATTCACTCACCCCC
>BQKZ01001657.1:60442-95119 GCA_036244855.1 Temnopleurus reevesii
AAAAAAAAAAAAAAAAAAAAAAAAAAAGTGTGATAATTAATTTACTGATGTATAGCTTATTAGAAATCTACAATGTATAGACTCTTGGTTTTCCTGATTTGTACTGGCATTCATCACAATGTAAATGAAACCTATTTTTCAGATTTAATCATCATAAAATACATATGTGGTCGTTGCTTGTTGTTACCAGCAATAGTATGGCTGGTTTGTGGTGAATCAGAAAGGAAACGGTATGTACACTACACACAAGGTGCTTGAAACATGCATGCTCAAGCATTTAGCCAAGCATTCCGTCAGGACATCCGTTACTAACATAGTAATGCCCCGGTCACGTAGGACCCCGGAAGCAACACGATTCACCCCGACTCTTTGTTAATTCACAGTTAACTGCCTCAGAACAACGAGTCGGAGTGAATCGTGTTGCTTCTGGGGTCCTATGTGACCGGGGCTTAAGCAGATACATGTGTCCCATTTATTCAAAAGGAGCCACAACTTGAAAAATTTGAAATTTGTTCTTGGAGTGTCAAAATTATCTATATTGATATTTCTGAATTAAGATTTTAGGTCGCTTGATCGCCTTAAAGTTTGTATACAATTTCCAAAGTTTTTAAGGAATTTTGTGAAACTTTTATGCTACAATTTTCGGAGGTAGCTTCGTGATTTCCTTTTTTTTGGGGGGGAGGGGTAGAGATGGTGCCATTTTGTTTGCTAGATACGGATAGAACATATGACAAAACTGCTTCTTTGAAAGTATCCTCAAGCAAGAATTTTTATGAAAACCCTTCGTACATGCAAAATGTTTGTTTTAAAGGAATGGAAAATTTATACTTTCGACCAAATTTTCGACCAGATTAAAATTCAAACTATAGGTACAGTGTCAGTCAAAATTCTTTGCTTTATACCTGTTATCACCATAAAGCTCAGGACAGTTGATCATAGTTTAGTCACTGGACCATATCTGTTGTTCTGAACATTTATAGTGGTACAGGTAGCAGAGAATTCTGACAGGCACTGCACGTTGCAATAGACTATACTTTGACCATAAATGAGTTGTCGCTCCTTTTGGAATATTTGGTCATATGTATTATGCCAGGCATAATTGGAAAAGGGCATGCTTAACCAGAGTGGCTATTGGGTAGATCAATAGCGAAGGTAATTGAAAAAGCAACATGTATTCCAGGGAAACTAATCAAACTAACACATGCTTTTATTTTTTCCAGCTGAGACAATATTTATCATGTATATTCTAACCTAATTAAAGGGAAATCTTACCTACATTTACTGTAGACATTCGCTTTTCTAACAAATGAAGAAGAATCAGAGGTATAATCTAAATTATGAATTTCAGCCAATCTAGGCTAGTTTTCTTGATAGTACCAGTTGAACCACAATTTGTTCCACTTTGCATATTTGAAACTATTTCAGACAAACATCGGGCAAAATTTCAGGTTGTCAAGAACAGCCTTTGTGCTACAATATGCATAGAATCTGTATCTACATGTACATGTATATAATCTGTATCTACATGCATATATTAAAACAATAATTCTCTCTTTCATTTTAGATAACCATAACGTCCATCACTGGGTTGTGTTTTATAAAGTTGTTTGTAGAGTCATGTACGACTCTGCAAATAACGTGTGACCATTTCCCAGGTGCGATGAGTGCAGGATAGAGTCACCAGTCATTTGTAGAGTCAATTGGAACTATATGAACATCTTTATGAAACACAACCCAAGATTGATACATGATTTTTTTCTGCACTTTTATCAGAACAACAGGAGTGATATATATGAACAATAGTTTATATTTATAAGAGATTTACCTTACTTCAGTTTTGTCACCGTCATCAGCAACGGCCATTAAACATATTTTGTAATAAATTTGGCTTGACCCTACTGCATCCAATTTGAATAAACTGCGTTCTATAAATGTCAAGTGCTTGTGTAAATCTCACAAGTCATATTTGCATGCACTTACAAATATAATCTGTTAAATTTTGTTTTCGGTTAGAATTTGTCAATGAATCATTTGAAAGAACACATTTAAGAATAAAAATTCATTTTTATACAAAAATGTTTATGAATTATTGCATGCATAATTAAAGATATTATGTCGACAAACCTTTGTTTTTGTTGAAATTGCTAGATGAAGCGCAATCATGACTAACATTTTAATACATTTTAGTAAGGCTTTTAGTAGATTGCAAATTTCATGAACTGCCATTTCTTTTTATAACTGTATATATATGAATAAATGATAAATGCATATTTGGCATGGACCTTGATAAATTATGAATTTTATAAACTTTTCTTCCCAAATGTTGCCAAAATTATCAACAATTTTGTGAAATACAATCTATTGTTTGATATATTTTGAATATTTGTAATATTCAGATTTTTTTTATATCACTTCCTAAAAAAGGGTAAGTTGTAGCAGACCTCTGGAGTTTGCCAAGAAGATATTCAGTTTCTCCATATGGAATTTTCAAGGCTTCATATCAAAAGTTGCTGAAATAAATTAGAAACTACATTATAAGAACTGAACATTATCATTGTTATTTTCTGTCAGAAATAAAATTAGAAACTATAAGAACTGAATACTATCATTGTTATTTTCTGTCAGAGATTGATGTCAGTTGTTGGATAGATACATCTTAAATTGATGACATAGTCGTGAGGCAAAGTATTACATATGAAGTTTTTAGAACTTGTTTTTTTTTTTTATTGATGGCCAACTCATCCAAGCACCAATGTTACCCATGCTTGTACTTTTTTAGGACGCTCCTTTCCTATGGCCAGAGGGGTATCCACATTTTCCACTGTCACTCAGGGTTGCGTTTCATAAAGCTGTTCGGACGGTACGCACAAATCTACAAATGACTGATGATCCTACTCAATGATAAACCACATCTCTCTGTTGGCACACGAGCAAGGATCAACAGTCGTTCGTAGAGTCATGTGTGCCTCTACGAAGAGCTTTATGAAACAGACCCCGTGTTGATTGGGTACCAATGGGAGATAACCACTCTTGTGGTTTGTTTAAAAGCAAATGTGCTTCTAACAAATATTTTGTAAAATGTACATGAATCCTGTCACAAGATAATGATAACTTAGAAACTCTTCGAACAGTTTATAGATTACATATAGTAAGGCTATAGAAAAGCTATGTCTTCCACTGCAGTACATACCATGCAGGGACTGAATTTAATAATTTGCAGGGGAGCTACATTACAGATAGCTCTTCTAGATGCTCTCAAGGAGAGTTTTAGGGGAGCTAAATTGGGTCTTCATGTAGTAAAATTGGGGTTACAAGGGGCTCAATAAATCACTCCCCAAAAAGTATTTAAGGGGAGCTTTAGGAGAACAATCGCTCTCACTCCCCTTAAAATGTATTCCCTGCCATGAAGATATAGCTTACATTTATTATGGCAAAACAGTTAGATCTGCCCAGAATATTGTGTCATACTTCTCCTTGGGCTCTGCTCAGTGCTTTTCAGGACTTTTTCCTGAAAGATACTCCTACATACAACATGATGCAACCTGAAACCAGTACCTTATTTGAATGTTTACAAGTTTTAGATTTCTTTACAACAATAATGGTTTCTAATTTTCATATATTCAGGGTAACGCCGGAGTAGGGCTTTCCATCCTCATCATCCTCATGACGGTTGCAGTCGCTCTCGTCTCCTCGCTAGCCGCCATTGGAGTTTGCGAGAGATGTAAGATTGGGAGTGGCGGTATATATTTTCTTCTTTCGCATGTACTTGGAGCAAGAATGGGAGCAACGTTGGGGATCCTTTACTCATTTGGACAGGTAATAATATTTTACCCAGGGTAGCCACTCCTATTAATGTGTAAGATTGACTGTAGGGCATCTAATTCCTTCTTTCTCATGTCCTTTGAGGAAGGATGGATGACTCACTAGTGGTTTTCTAATCATTTGAAAAAGTAATAATTACCCAGGGTAGCCACTCTAATGTATGTGTAAGATTGACTGTAGGCATCAACTCCTTCTATTGCATGTCCTTGGAGCAAGAATGAGAGCGACGCTGGGGATTTTATACTCTTTTGGACAGGTGAGAGTGAGAGTAATATTAATTTACCCAGGGTACCCTTTTCAGGTATTATTAGAGTTTTAAGATTGGTAGCAGCGGTATTAATTGTTTCCTATTGCATGTCCTCGGAGCGAGAATGGGAGCAATACTGGGGATTCTCTACTCATTTGGACAGGTAATAATAATTACCCAGGGTAGCCCCTTAGTTTATAGAGGTGTAAGATTGGTGAGGGTACTCTATTTGCTTCTTTTTATTTTTATGCATGGATTGACATTCCATTCTCATTTATTCTCATTTTATTCTTATTTAAGTTTGCTGATGATAATGATTCAGTAAATTCCTGAAATGTTTTTAGCTGCGGGCCCCGGCAATTGAATTAACAGTGGCCTCGATTGACTAAACTGTGAAAGGTGGCTCTGCTTTGAATTTGCAATCAGCCATATCTTATTGCTCCCCCAGGACAGTTACTCTCCTCTTTCAATCCAATATAAACCAAGTAATTATTTTCATCTAATATTCCATTTTTTATCAAACCAATACCCTATGCTTGAAAGCCTTCTTTAAGTCAGGTGAATGAAATAACAAATTCATTTTGAGTCTGAAAATATATCCAATAAACCCCTCCATCCTCTCACCCATAATATAAAATTTTATGCTTAAACTAGTACTATTTTGAAAAAACAGGGGACTTGTTTATTTTTTGCTGTGTTCCATTCACGATGCATTGCACACTTGACATATCACTGAGTAATAAAAGCATCCACCTTTTATATATTTTTTCTCTTTAGACGGTAGCCTGCTCGCTCGACTGCACGGGTTTTGGGGAATCCGTGGCCAAGACCTTTGGCTGATACAATGCCAGGACAATTAGGGGTGTTGTGTAGACATACTATTCATCCTACTCCCGCTGGTCATTAACATCACAAGGGTCAAGCGGGTCATTAAGATCGGGGACAATCAAACAGTTCTGGGGGATGGAGGCTAATATAAATTTTTTTGCTAAGAAGAAGTGCTTCTTCGGAAAAGGGGGGAACTTATTTTTTGCTGTGTTCCATTCACGATGCATGGCACACGTGTAGTGAAATATCACTGAATAAACCAATGCCCAACTTTTTTCCATGTCTTTCTCTCTCTTTAGACGGTAGCCTGTTCGCTCTACTGTACAGGTTTCGGCGAGTCTGTGGCCAAGACCTTTGGCTGGGACAACGCTTGGGCGGTCAGAGGCGTGGGCATAGCGGTCATCCTACTCCTGCTAGCCATCAACATCGCAGGGGTCAAATGGGTGATCAAGATGCAGCTTCTTCTACTGGCCGTCCTGGGTGTGGCCACGCTGGACTTTCTTGTTGGGACGGTAGCTCATTCAGATCCAGGTAAGAAAGTTTAGGGTGTCTGTCCATCCGTCCGAAACTCATTATCATGATAACTTCAGAGCCGTTCGACAGATTTTGACCAAACTTGGGTCAAATATGTCTAAGCATGTGAGAATGAACTGAATAGATTTGGAGTTCAGGGGGTCAAAGATCGAAGGTTACAGGTCACAGGGTCAAAAAGCTTATGAAAAGTCACCCGAAATAGCTTGTTACTACATTAACTTCAGAACAAGTGAACCAATTTCTTCCGAAACTAGCTTAATTATGTATAATTATAATAAATGGCTAATTTTGTAATTAAAAATTCATAACTTTCTTATTTATAGTTTGAACTTACTCATACCTTTTTTGTTCTATTCAAGTGATTTTTTTTTGCTACTGTTGAACAAAATATCATTTTTTAGAAGACTATTCTTTGAATGCTTGTTGCAGTTGGCTGGTTAGCAGCTGGTTAATTCTGCTATTTTCCTATTTTCAAGGATATGTAATCGCGCTTTGCAGGTGGGGTTACTGTTTAACCCTTTCTTTTTATTCCACATTCATAGATGATGGTTTTCTAGGCTACAATCGAGAGGCCTTCAGGAACAACACGGGGGCAGACTACCTGCCCGGCGAAAACTTCTTCACGGTGTTCGGCGTCTTCTTCCCGACTGCGACAGGCGTGATGGCGGGCATCAACATGAGCGGCGACCTACGCGAGCCGCAGAAGAGCATCCCCAAAGGAACGCTTTCGGCTCTGGGCGTGACAACGATTTTGTACCTGCTCTTTGCCATGCTCCTCGGGGCTACCTGCATGAGGGAATACCTGCAGACAGATTACATGATAGCAGAGACAGTGAGTAAAGATTAGGATAGTAAAATAAAATTTTAGCATCTGAAATGCCAACCTAACAGAGGAATCCTTGCCTTTTTAGTCCTTTTCCTTCGTCGCATAAGTTGTGCCTTTAGCATTTCTTTGAAAAAGTAGATTCGGCATTATAAAAATCATATATATTATCCATATTATTATTTATTATTATGAAATTAATTCAAAATGCACTACACCTCTCATCTTGGCCAAATTACATGATTAGAAAGTGACGTGAATAGCCAAATAGTTGAACTAAATGTTTTCCAATAGGAAAAGGCACGATTTAGGTGACAGAGTATGTAATCACAAGAAGTTACCAGGGTTAACTCAGCTATACAAATGACTGATGACCCTATTCAGCACTCAATGATTACCCCTGCTTTGCGGAGTTGGCTTCTGAGGACGGGTCACTGGTTGTTTGTAAATTCATGAACAGCTTTATGAAACACAACTCTGATCTTAATAAGGTAGAATTTTCAACTTTTCTATCAATTAACCCCAACACATCACATGTATTGTAGAATGGGGAATCTAGGCTTTTCAGAAATACACATTACAATACATTAGATAATTATGTAAATTTGCTCTTGTCACTTTCACCCACAGGTGTCGTTAGTGGGATTTCTATGGCTGCTCGGCCTCTATATATCGTCTCTATCATCATGTTTAGGAGGGCTGTACGGAGCACCAAGAATCCTTCAGTGTATAGCTAACGAAAATGTCATTCCAATCATCAAATTTCTTGGCCATGGGGTAAGTCTAAAGTTGTTGTTATTGTTCCATGAGCTATCGCATAAAACATATAATTGATAGCAACTTTGCTATGGACGGTAAACCCTGTGAAATCTTTGATGTTGGACACCGGTGTCATTGTATTTACCAGAAATGGCAGAGTTGTCATCAATGGTTAGTTTTATTTAACGGCCCAAGTTTTTTTTCCGCATTTAGTCAAGATTGACCATGTACGCCTAGTTTTGTCATGAGTAGCATCTAGTTGGTCTCATTAGCTGTCTTTGATTGAAGACTATTAACAAATAAGTCTTTGCTGCCGGTAAATTATAAACCTTTTGAACAGGCCCTTTCACTAATATCTCCCTTCTTTTTAACCCTTGATAAATTCAAATCAACTTCTAAATGCCAACAAATGAATATCTTTTTTCAATACATTTGTTCATACTTTGGCATTTTGTGTAAGTTTGAAAAGATACTTTACAAACTATTATCCTTTTTGTATGATATGATAGATGTTTGCTTTTTATATATTTTTCTTAAATGCTTTGAATGGTTATGAAGTAACAAATATATCAGTGCTAAATATTATTCTCACTACCATTGTTATCATTATCATTTTTATTGCAGAAAGGGCCAAACAAAGAGCCAATCCTCGCTCAACTCGTTGTATGTTTCATCGCGATCCTCTTCATCTTCATCGGCCAAGTCAACTACCTAGGACCCATCGTCACCATGCCTTTCCTTTTATCCTACGCCGGTATCGACTACGCCTACTTCTCCCTCGCGATGAGCTTCGACCGCGTCGGAGGCGACCCCGACAACCAACGCGATAGCCTCCTCTCGCACGTCATCGACAAGAACCGCCAGGAGGGGTCATCGTACGGAACCCTTATCAATGAACCGGATGATGACAATGATAACCGCAGGGACTCATTGTCCGAGTTCAAGCAGGATATCGAGAAGGCGGAGAAGGCGTTTGGCGTGTCAGGAGAGAAGACAGAGGAGAACGAGAAGAATGCGTCGATCGAGAACGGAGGGAACCAGTACGGTGGAGTGGTGGGGATCAGTGATAAGGAGACGCTCCTGGTTGGTTCGCAACATAGAGGGGGTAAGTATTGATAAAAGCATGGTGGTGTAGTGATTCTCATGTAGAGGGTCGGCGGTTTGAATCCCACAGATGGTGTTAATTTCCTTCATCAAGAATTCATCCACACTGTGCTACACTCAACCCAGGTGATATAAATGGGTACCAGTAGGAATTTATTCCTTTAAATGCAAAAAGCGCCCACTCAGCAGCTATTTCTATGGCCGGGTAACAATATTAGATAATTCGTCTTGCCCCTCTGAATAGGTTATTATAGAGATGGCGTGATTAATTGCTGTATATGTTATTACTATTATTTATCTACCAACTGCATAAAACAATTGATTACTTCCTAGAATGAAACAAACAATTGCAAATGCAGAATATGATTGTTATAAGGGCTATTTCACGGATTCCGGGGCTAAACAAGACTTTGTTATTTCAGATATGAGAAATCTTGCAAACTTGAAATATCCTTACCCAGATATTAAACCACATCATAATACTAATTTTGTATCAATCTCTTTATTACGTTTTATTTTAACAGAGTAGCCCTATTAGTAATCGATATATTGTTCTACCTGGAGACCCTGTATAACAGGAAATATACATATACACAAACGCAAATTTACATGAAAGAAACTTTTACTTATCTATTTGGACTTTTGTTGAATATGATAAGGTACAAAAAATAGGCTTCACATTTTTGTCTGTCAGAAATTATTACAGGATAAAATAAATGGTGATTAATGAAATACATTTTTCTCTCTGTCTTTCCTCTTTTAAAGTTTTACACAATTTGTTTGGTAATAACTATTGTTAATGTTCCTATCTCTAACTTTATTTTCCATCCAGATCCAAAAGGTCCGTTCAGTACCGAGATTTCTCGCATGCCTCCTTCCTGGTATTCAAGATTCTGTAACAGATGGGTCTCATTTATAGGTGTAAGTAAACCCTAAAAACACTTAGAGGTTGTAGCTCAAAAAGTTACAATTGATCGCAAATCAGTTGCAAATTGCTACGTGCATTTTCATTCTAGCGTGATATGCGCTTCTTACAAGACGTGCATGAAACAATGATTTTGATTGGTGCGGTCCAATCAACTGCAACTTGCGATCAGTTGAAACTTCTGAACAACACTCCCTTAGTTTATTGATATACAGCAAACATTTCAGAATTTGTTTTCATGAGAAAAACTCTTAACACAGGCACCTCATTTTAGAGCACAGTTAATTAGACTTTAGAATATCTCCATTTGGAGGGGGAAATATTGGAAGAAAAAGTGAAAGTGAATTTGTTGTAATTCTTATACTGTAAGCCTCATTGTTAAATTGAGGCTTTGAATTGATGAAATTTATAAGTGACCGGGTAAATGTGTGGGTAGGTGAATGAAAGAATGATAATGATCAAAGTAATTGATTTTAATCCCTCAAAAGAGATGCTAATGTCAATGATGCAATTCATTTGAAAATGGTGCCAGCACAAAATATTAATCATTCATTTTTTCAGAAAGTTATGAATATGCATATACAATTTGAAAACATGAATATATGAGATTTATAATCAAATGCTCTAAATGAAAATTTTGTCTTATAATGTGGAATAAACAAATTCCAGTTTGTGAGATCCCTGAACATCATGACTGAACATACTCCTGATAAAACATGTCCATTAATTGTGTGATTGATTATACTATTGATAATTTGTCCTTCCCTTTCTTTAGGCTTTACTTTCTGTTGCAATCATGTTCGCCATTCAGTGGGGCTACGCTCTTGCCAATGTATGCGTCTACTTAATCATCTATATCTACATCGGTCAGGCTAATCCGGGGGTCAAACCGGGTGTGGCCGATTTTCAATTTTTCCGCTGGATCAAGTCTCTTTTCCAGAGGCTTCTCAGGTAAGTGTTCTTTTATTATTCACCTTTTTTCTCTTTCTCAGCCTTGTATCTTGCAGACATGCCAATCTAAAATCATGTCACTTACTTTTATATCTTTTGTTTCATAAAGGGGTTTTCAAATCAACATGGCCCAAATTCACAAAAGCTGTTTATTTTAGTCCATGATTTAAACCTGGTTTAAACCATGGATAGGGGTGAATTTAAGCACAAATGAGTGCACACATTAAAGGAGAACTTCACCCAGACCTTGATGCACTCTCAGTGGATGAAGAAAAATACAATGATCAAACTGTGAAAATTTGAGCAAAATCCAACGATCCATTCAATAGTTATGAATTTTCAAAGTTTTGATTTAAACCCCTCATGGGCTCCTTAAATTGGCAACGTGCAGGAACAAAATGGCTGCCAACATAGAGAACTCTCCATACACTTTGTACACAGAATTTTACATTTTGTTCCTATTAAAGACAGAGAGAAAGACATCAACAAGATTCATCCCAAAATGCATCTAAAATAAAAATGTGCATGTCATACTTGAAGAGAAAAGTACAATGTTGTCTACTTTACAATAAAAAGAAGAAAATTTGAAATTCTGTGTACAAAGTTAATGGAGAGTTCTCATGTTGACAACCATTTTGTGCAGGTAGGTTGCCAATTTAAGGAGTGCATGAGGGGTAGAAATCAAAACTTTGAAAATTCATAACATTTGAACGGATTGTCAGATTTTGCTCAAATTTTCACAGTTTGATAACTGTATTTTTCCCCACCCACTGAGAGCACATTAATATCTGGGTAAAGTTCCCCTTTAACATTTGATTTTCCACTAACATATATTAATGAACCTCATTCATAAAACACAGTTTATGTTTGGTCCACCTATCAAACTGTATGTCTTATGACAGGTGGATGCGCAATAGGATCAATCAATACCTCATTTTTAGGTTGGCATCTCTGCACCAAGTTTATAGTTTGTGTTTGTGACTTTGGATATGTGCCTTTTCTGCTTTTCCCTCTTTCTTTTTTCTCACTTTGTCAGTCTCATTCTATTACTTCAAATTTCTCCCATCCCTCTCTCCTTCTTTTCTCTTATATCCCCCTCTTTCTCACTCCCAATTTTCAAAGCTCCCCCTTTTTCCTGTCTCTCTTCTTTTTATTCTTTGTCCTGTCTTGTAATTTCTTTTTCTTGACTTGCTGTGACATGTTTACTTAACTTGATTCATATGAATCTTGAATATTTTGTGTTTCTCATATCATATATAAGAGTGTATTATTTCTACTGTTTTGGGAAAATTAAGTTGTTGTATTTAGCAAGATATACTTTCGCATTTATCTGCATGTGCAATAGTGTGTAGATTGCGGTCATTGCCAGAAGCATGAACATTTCAAATTTTTGTTTTCGTTTTTTTAAATAATTTTTTTAGTATCTAACGCGTATTATCTAGATGGACAAATGTATTTGTATGTATGTGCATGTGCAATAGTATGCTGATTGTGATCATTTTAGGGAGCATAATCATTCTGTATTTAGTTACTAGTATTGTAGTGTGGTAGTTTATGTGGGATGCACTATTGCATGTATCTGGAATTACATTGATTTCTAGGTTAGGATCAGTGCCTGAAACAGGTCCATTCTACACTTTGTAGTTTGTAGTATCATTGAACCAAAATAATGCATTTCATACTTGTGTATGACGTCATTTATGGTCTCTACTGGTTAAATCGTAGATGTAGATGGTAAACAATAATTTATGGTGATAGACCTGTAGCTAAGGCTTGTCAATATTGTTTGGTTGTCCAATAAATCAATACAAATTGATTTATTTTTGTTTGAAAAATAGTTTTATCATTCTGTTGTCAACTATGGATAAATATAGATAACATATGTGAGAGTGAATTTATCATATTTTCGACAAAGAAAGTATTGATATCCATACTTTTGTATGAGGAATTTTTCTGCCATCGATGGAAGGAGCATTTCATCACAACAATCTGTAGAACAGAATCATTTCGGCTTCTAGCTACAATCAGCACAGCAGCAACATTCTCCAGGTGGTGGTCAGATTTCTTTCTTTTTTTNATTGGCAGAGTTGAATTTGACTGTTTTCATATCTCTAAAAAGTAAAGATTAATACAGATGATTGGTGCCTAATCAATTCAAATTTTCTTTAAAAGTTATGGCAAAAGACTGAATTGATATTTAAAAAAAAATCAATTTTCTTCAGGATTCAAATAAATTATCAACATAACTCATGGTACATTTACAAATATGTCCAAATTTTAGCTGGAATCAAAGCCTAAGCCCCAGTCACATAGAAACCGTTTGTCCAGTTAAGACCTGATTGATGTGATTAACTGCCCCTGAAGAAAGATCATATAGGATGAAACTGGACTCAGAATTGTGTTGAATCGGGGCTTCTTTGTGACTAGAGCTTAAGCTACAATGAATCCGCGTTGATTGCAACTAAGAATTGCCAACGGTCCCAAAATATTGAGGTATTGTATTCTTACGTAGATTATCAATTTATACATAAATGGATGAGCGTATGATTATCGTTGCCATACTTTTACTTACATGAAAACATTTGTTTCACCAAGTTGGTTGTTCACATTCTAATCTATATCCTCATTCATATTTTTGAACAGTTGGCATTTCTGTCAACCAAACATCAAAAGCAATTACATTGAAAACTTTGTGAGCTCTTGGCAGAGCACATCAAAAGACCTAACAAAGGATTAATTTGTAGAACATTTTACCTTTCATCACGTACAAGACGATTCTACATAAAGAATTCACACCACAGGGTTAATAATAGGGAGGTTACGCTCGACAACGGAGCGGCTCAACGACGGGAGAATTCGTCAGATTCCTGCATTCTTGCTAACCCGTCCTTATTCCCTCCGTTGCTCTCGACTTCTGTTACGCTACTCGCTCAACGGCAGTATGCAAATTGAGTGTAATGTCAGGAATCGAGCTTTCACGCCGAAATCCAAAGATTTGCATAATAGGCAAGTGATACGCTTGGCCACATCTGATTGGCTACGTTCCTGCATCTAAAACGGACGCGGGATTGAGCAAAGACCGTTGTAGAATTCTGCTCTTCGCCGCTGTTGTCACTGGCAACCAGCAAAGTCGACCTAGACGCATAGAAAACGGTATTGATCAGCGATTTTGCCGTTCGCGTTGACGGTGCGTAACTTCGCTAATATTCCTTTATACTACGGTCACTTCAATATTCCAGTCTGTATATGTAAATTCTCTCTTAGATACATAGCTATTCTTTCACTTCAGTATCAAACCAAATCATAACTACCCACAGACAAATTTAGAATATTTTCTTACAAATNTCCTTGCAAATTTGAATAGAAGAAAACATTACAATCAAATATTGGCAGAGTTGAATTTGACTGTTTTCATATCTCTCAAAAGTAATAATTAATACAGATGATGGGGAGTCAATTGCTGTCTAACCAATACCAATTTTCTTTAAATAATGGCAATAGATTGAATTTAAATCATATAAAATACCAATACTCTACGAGATTCAAATAAATTAGCAGTAACTCAAGGTACAGGTACAATAATGTCCAAACTTGAGCTGAAATTTTTGTATCAAATGACTACAATTCAAAGCTTTGCTAAGTTCAATGTGAAGTTAAATTTAACCACAATATTATTGTCACATTCTACCTAACTGTGTGAGTTCTTAACAAAGCACAATGCAACATTTAACAAAAGATTTATTTTTCAATTCGGGGCATTTAGGCAATTAAAAAATAATGTCATATCTATTTCACCCACAAAAAAGACTGTTTCTACAACCATTCAATGATATTCATAATGAAATCTGTAACAAACATCAATGAATTTCATCAAGAGATTCATGATTTGCTATCATCACAACGGACATAACAGAGTCGTGTAATTACCCACTTGTCTTTCGGCACATACCACACATAGATGCCAACCATTCCAGGAATATTCATGAGGTGTATTTTAATATGAATTCAAGGCTTTCATTACAATAGAATGGCTGAAAGCATGTTTATTATTGTCATGTTTGCATTTTCATATGAATTCAAGGTTTTCATTACACTTTCACTTTTGTGCAGCTCTTGCACTGTTCACATTTTAATTTGACCTCATGCATATTCCGAAACGGTTGGCACCTCTGACCATACGGTTCTACATACATTGTATAGGAATTCACACCACAGGGTTAATATTCATTTATAATACAGTCACTTCAATATTCCAGTCTGTAATATGTAAATTCTCTTATAGATACATAGCTATTCTTTCACTTCAGTATCAAACCAAATCATAACTACCCACAGACAAATTTAGAATATTTTCTTACAAATTCTAAAATTACAANCCTTCCTCTCATTATTCATCCAGGAATGAAACCTTTAAGCAAGAATTATATCAGATCTATATTTCCCTTCCCCTTCTTGCACTCATTTTATCTTAGCAAAAGTAGCAACTTTTAAAAAAAAGTTTTAGTTAGATTTTACTGTTTCAAAAAGATTCAGTGGTGATGGGTATAATTTATTCCTTTGCAACAAAAAGACATATAGAAACTAGCATCTAGAATTATTGATCACCTGGTTGCCTTAGTCAATGGGTTAAAGGCATCTCCATCATAAATTAGATCATTTAAAAGCACTAATTTAGGTATAGAGTATCAATTAGTGATAGCTATGGAGGAACATCTTAGAAGTAATAGAAGTTCTTTACGTGAATGATGAAGGGAAGGTGACTGAATAGTTAATTTTTGTACCCCTTATTTTGGACATTTCCTACCCTTTATGTAAAGAACATTAATAGTTTACTGTCAATCAATTCACGTATATAAAATCATGCTTTATTAAATTATTAATTAGATTGCTTTTGGGGGTAGTAGAGGAGGAAAAATTGCTAGTTAGTTCATGAATAGAATGCCTGAAGATATTGTTAATCTGCACTAATAAATTTGCAATGTTTACAAATTAATGAATAGAATCATAGATAACATTCTTAAACAGGATTTTTTATTTTAATATTCAAAGAATGGTTATGAAATATGTATAGAGAAAAGTCAATTTTAAGTAAAGTTTCTGTTTGTTATAAACCCTTTATTAGGAAAGGGATTAAGAATTAGCAATACAATTTTTAAGAAACCTGTCCATCACCACTATTAACCCCCTAGAAAACCACCACCGGCACCTGAACAAATGATCCTCACACCGTTTCCAAACGACATGGGGATCGAGCGATCAAACGTCAACACGGACAATGAAGATTTTGCCGATCGACGTCCCTTTCATCATTCGTCCATCGTGGAAGGAGGAAACCTCGTTGCTGACCAGCCCATGTCTGCCGTTCAGGCTCTGCGGGCGGACTCGGAGGACGAGTTCTCCATCGAGGACAACCTTGCCAATTTGAGGACTTCAAAAAGGAATATAGAGATATTGAAGACGGGAGAGAATTTGCCTTTGTTGGTTGATACGGACAAGGAATATAAGCCTGGCATGTGACTTTAATCTGTGCTTTCAAAAATGTGATTTTAAAAAATGTCTTTCTTGACTAGTCAAGGGAACCACCCCTGGGATTTTTGTGTTCTTAATGAATGAAGAAAAATCAGATTAACAAACTGTTACAATTCAACATTATTCTTTACTAAATACTTGCCAAATCAATAGAGAAGCAAAAAATAACAAATGTGGCATATTGTATACAGAATGAGAGAAGAATTGTCCAAAATGACGTCACAGATTCCCTCAAAGTTGCAGATTGCAACTTATAACCTTTTAATGTATTGTCAGATTTTGTTCAAATTTCCACGTTAATCTGATTTTTCTCATTCAATGAGAGCGTGATAATTCCCAGGGATGAATTCCCCCTTTAAAACTGTGAAAGCGGCTGAATTATGTTGATTTCATATCTACAATGAAGAATGTTTCATTATCATATAGATCAAACCCAAAGTCAAGATCTACAAAATTTCTTACACAAAAACACAGGCTGGTGTAGTCCAGTTGAGGACTGTGTGTTCTGCACCCACCCCTGTATATTCTCTTACACTGAACACACAGGGACTGCAAGCACTCAACCACAGAGTCCTTACATAACCCTCTGTTCTGTATACCCCTCTGATCGCGCCTCCACACACGAGGAGGAGGAGACGCGATCAGAGGGTTATGTAAGGACTCTGGTTGAGTGCTTGCAGTCCCTGTGTGTTCAGTGTAAGAGAAGTGAATAGTGAAAGTCACATGTTTTCTTCTTTAGAACATAATTGTAAATCATTTTTTATATATTTTGTCCAGTTCTGATACTTTAATTGAAATGAAGGAGATCGGTACAGATTACATGAAGAACTTATTACCCAATGTGGCTTTCAATCATTCAATAGTATTTTTATTAGGTTTACTGAGATAGTAGTATGATTAGAGTTTTAGAATTTCAATTCACCTTACTCCAATAACCCTCCCTCGCTTTCTATATATACTACGTGGCTTTCCTGATAATAAAGTGTTTGCTCTTGCCTGCTTTAAAACTGCTGGCCATAGTACTTTTGTAGGGGGTAAAGACCTTTTTTCCTATTGAAAAATCCTGAATCTGCCCTTGCTTCTAATCTTCTAATCTTTATAGGCTAGAGCAACCACTTAATTCTAGTGACTGTGTCCTTTCGTTCTTGAATGTATGGATTTCGTTTACCATTATATCTCTGTTCATTGACATTGCCAAAATTAAGATTTTTTTAAAATCTATTTGTGTAATAGTCGCATTACTAGTTAATATATTCTAGATAGATGTATACTCTGAAAATCGAGTATTCCTTTGATATGGAATACATGTAATTCCATGGTTTAAGGAAGAAAAGGTCATTTTATCAACTGTAAAAATTTATCCCCATGACGAATTTCACATGGATGATAACAGAATTACATGCCATTTTGAGCTACAATTTTTGTCTGTAATACATGTAGCTCAGTGACAGGCTCTCAGAGACCAAACTCTAAAATGAAGTTTAAAATAAGTGCTAGCATATGGCATTAAAGAAACATTCACATTGTCCACATGGATGGCTCCAAGGTATGAAGAATGCTGGTGAAAGAATTATATCAATATAATTTTCCTGTTCTGGGCCCCGTAACATAAAGGTTTACGATTAATCGCTTTTTTATTTTTGCTATCAATTGCAAACTTTAGTACATGATTTGCCATAGACTTGCGATTGATATCAATCGCTATCAGATTAGCAATTAATCGCAAATCTTATGTTACGGGGCCCTGATCATCAAACAGTCCAAATGATTTGAAGAATGACATCTAGCATATTTGTGAAGGGAGATTTTCAAACTAAATGTATGTTTTGCCCTTCATAGATTCCAACCAAATTGTCCACAATATAGTCCCGAGCAAAATAAGCAAAATTTGAGGCACTTTTAAAGAATATTTTCTGATTCTCCCATGTGGAATTACCCCAAGTACTTATTCTATTAAAGTCACTGTTTACATGTGTTCGTACAGTATCTATTTAATGCTTTCATTTTTATCTTTGATGAGGTCTGCCATGTACTTTAATGTTCACTTTTTTAATTGTCTTTCGGCAGTAGGGAAACAGAAATGTCTGTATGCCCTCAAATGCAATTTTTGTTTAAGTAGCATTGGTATGTCAGAAAAAGGTTTTTTTTTAACTTTGTATTTTTAACACAGTTCACACAATTCATTAAGAAAATAGACTCTGAAGGGAGTGAAAACCCCTTTATAGAAGGGAGTGAAAAGATCATCTGAAAATGACTTTTCAGGTTGTACTCAACATACAATTTTCCAATGACTTTTCAATTTGAGTAAAAAATATATCTTTTAAAAGTTCAGGTTAGGCCATTTTCAGAGGGTCAGTTTGTTTCGGGCATCCAGACAATTTTGGCCTTACGTTCATACATGTATTAAGTGCTTTCATTTTATCTTGGATAAGGTCTGCAATTTACTTTAATCTTCACTTTCTAATTGTCTTTCAACGGTAGGCCCCAAAAATGTCTATATATATACCCTCAAATGCAATTTTGTTAAAATAGCATTGGAATGTCAGAAAAGGGGCATTTTTTAAACCTGTTTTGTAAACAAAATTCACAAGGTTCAATAAGAAAATAGACTCAGAAGGGAGTGAAAATCCAAAGATCATCTGAAAATGACTTTTCAATTTGAGTGGAATATATATATATATTTTTTCCAGAGGGTCAGTTTAATTAAAGCATCCAGACAATTTTGGCCTCACGCTCATACATGTATTAAGTGCTTTCATTTTATCTTCTGCAATGTACATGTACTTCAATCTCAACTTGTTGAATTGTCTTTCGGCATTATTATGAATCGGGTTTATCCAATTTTAACTGAAATCATGTGCATATTGTGCAATTTATGATAATGTATGTATTATTATATGTTTCTTTTCTGTACATTGTGAGTAAATGTACAAATTAATAATATTCTATTCATATTCTTTAAATACTTTAATATATTCCAAATATTATTTATTTATGCTGTTTAAGCTGTTACTCATGATTGTGGACAAATTAAATCCTAATATATTGTATGAAATAAATTTCTGTTCATTTTTATATTGTTGCATTCATGTAAATGTGCTCGAGACGAACAAAGCAAAGTAGAAGCGAGGACGAAAAGTACAAAAATATTAACTTATTATTTTAATTGCCCATGTCTGCTTCTAGTGAATTTAAAACTATTTGCCAAATCAATTTCAAATCTAACAGATGCACATGTATACATATGGAAAGATGTTAATTTGATAAATCTTTGTAGCAATGAGGTCGAAGGTTAAAGATCAAATATGTCATAATGGTCTGATTAGATTCACTGAGCATTTTGTTGTCAGATCAACTTGAACATTCTAAATGGGATAATTGGAGAATACTAATATCAGGTAAATGTATATCCCTACTAAATTCAATCAACTCCGAAAGGCCTGTTTACTAATAGATTCAAATTTATTCATGTTTCTTGCCAACAAACCTAGAAGTAGTTATGCAGTAGTCCATAAATATGTTATGAACAATTAAAACTTCAATTCTTCGAATCCAGTTTGCATACATTACTTGTTGCTATGTCGGGTAAGCCCTGGGCAAGCTTTCGGGATGTCAAGTGATTTAAAATTTGGCCGTGCGATTAATTACCCGCACTAAAAAACATGTTCACATCACCCCAGTTTTGAAATGATTACACTGGCTCCCAGTCAAGTCAGGCTTTTTATTAAAATACTGCTTCTTACCTATAAATGTCTTAATTCCATAGCCCCAAACTGCCTATGTGAAACATTAGTGAAGTATGATTCTCCCTGAAATCTCAGATCGGCTCAGAAAAACCTCTTACAGTGCCATAACGTGCATACAAAGATCCTCTGATCATCATAGCATTATTAGACACTGTGTGCTTCATCCAATTTCTATTGTCTCTCTTTTCTATCTGACTAGGCGGTCTTCACCTACTACAGAACACATGGTAGTACCCTCCCAGAACTTTGCTCCTAAGATGACCACCGAGCAGCTGACGGAGGATAACCAGGACTTTGCCTCAAGAGGGCGCTATCACCAGGCCATGATGAACCAGACAAACTTTGAAGACTATGAATATGTCAACAAGTGAAGAGTGTCCTAAGTTTTCATCAGAGGCAGCACTGGATTTGCATATAGGAGATATCAGCTGAGTGTTTCTGTAAGGTTGCGATAGCTTGTGAGAATCGGTCTATATGAAATAATCTGTTATTATAAAATTTAACATCCATTTCATAAATACAGTCAAACTTGTCTTAGTGGCCACCTGTCTATACCAACCACTGACTTATGGAGGTCACCTGTCTACAGTGGCAAATTTTCCCTTGGTTGGCTACTATAAACCGGTTTGACTGAATTCATCCTTCACTGTCCAGATTCAAGCTGCACAATGTGGTGTGTTTAAAAGAGGAAAGCCAGTAGGCAATGTGTACTAGCTCGCTCAATCAGATTCTCCTTTTCTGGTTTTAAAACATAGTGACTTAGTTAATTTGTCGCCTATCTCAGTACAATTCTAAACATTTCTGTATAAAGTGTATCATTCTACGCTTCTCAACGTGCTAAAAAGCTTGAATCATGACAGTGAAAGGCGGGCATAACCAAAATACAGAAAGTTAATACAAGTTTGTAGAAACGCTCCTTTGGTGAAAAGCACTCCTTGAACATGATTCGATTCACCCATCACTTGGAAATGTGTCATCAGATCCCCATCACCATCCAATACCAAGCAGGATGTTAATTCAGCATTAATTTTCAGGCTACATGAAACCAGTGCATACCAAAAAAAAGTGTAAAAATAACTCTATCACTGAATTAATTGCATTCCATCGATGTTACTTCGACCTCCAAAGATTTTTTTTCATCAAGGAAATAGGAATAATTCAGTACTGGTCTTATCTTTAGACTTGCGTTAAAGATGCTATGATTCATTTCAAGAGTGCATAATTAAGTCCCTGAATTTGCAGATTATTTGTAATTTAACAGGTTCACAAATCTGTCATAGCTCTAGCTAGGAACTCTATATTTTTAGCAAAAGAATTGTTGCAGTCTTGTCGAATTGTTGAAAAAATGTTGATGTATGTATTATACTCTTGCCATGTACTATTGTTACTTATTTATTTTGTGAACAAGTACTGAACGAGTTCTGTTGCGGTAAATTATATTTTAATGTAGTGTTAAAAAAGATTGTATGCTTGGATTACAGAGTATATTAGGGTATTGAAAGAGGGAAACAAACAGTCTTGATTCTTTACAAATGTATTCCTGAGTCAAGCTGTCCGATATGATTGTCTAAAATTTGTAAGCTTAGAATGAATTGTTTTAATTAATTGGCTGGATTTCATTGGCTGGATTTCAGAGGGTAATAGGGGGATACACCCCCTTGCCAGCAGTAGTCTGCCTAAAAGAAAGGTCCACATAAAGAGTGAAGACCAATTGCCAGCCTATGAAAGTCCTATTGGTCTGAATTTTCTCTCCCACAAACTGTTCCCAGTTTGAAACTTGCTTCAGCCAGTAGATCTGTTTTAAGCAATTGCTGTATTATTTCAACATATCTGAGAATCCTGTACTGTAATCAGATATAGACGTTTTGTAACTGCCATACAAACAGTTCTCATACCCGATTATACCATTTCATTCATTTTATTATCTGTATGGCATTCGTTAAAGCCATATGTAACCATATTTTTAAATATCATTAACCAAATTTGATGCTGGTTTATAAAATGGCTACAAGACGAAAATAAATGTTTATTTTGGTGCATTGATACTATATGTAGCGACAGTAAACAGAATTTAGATTACCACTGTCTTGTTTTAGATAATCACATTTGATTATGTGATGGACTTTGAAACACCAGTCAAAAACTTCTTGAGATAAAGAAAAACGCAGATAATTAGTGTTGTTAGGAAAAATAGTCAAGTTTATGCGTTCACGTTGCGTTATAACAGAAGAACAATTTGTCTTTTGCCATGTCTTCAATAAGAATGTGAAATAAAACAGTTTTCTTCTTAAAACATTCCAAACAACCAGTTGATGATGCCAATTATTTATTCTCATTTCATTTCCAATTTGTTATAATTACCTCATTTCCTGAATATCTTATGAAATAATTTATGCCATTAAACATGGTTTCTCTATTTATATTTTCATTTTATCTTTTGTCAATATATGTGTATCGTAAATGTTGTTGAGAATTATGTTTTTTCCCGATTTTATACAATGCACTATACTAGACAGGGAGATTAATTTATTTATATCTCCCAAAGTTGGTGTAGGAGACATTAATTTATTTCATATTATGTAAAAATTGTATGGGATTTTAGAATATTTCACATATTGGACAGCTGTACATGTAAAATTACTTATCTATTGAAATACATAGCTTATTCCCTCCAATTCAAATTGTACATTATGAAATAGAGTTTATATTCAGTTTTTTTTTTGTGAAAATGTATTTATTATTGTCGCTTGTTGGTCATCCTTTTTTTCTAGATAGATGTAGTTTACTTTGTGGGTATATACTACAGCTTTAATATTTAGGAGAATGGTTTGGATTGATGGAAACCTGTAGCTCTTTACACTAAATAAAGATTTATGAATGCTGTACCAAAACTTTTAAGCAGTATCTGTTTGAGATGAAATTTGCTCACTTTCCATTTATTTCGTCTGAGAAATTGCTTCTTCAGATTTGAATTTTGAAGAATACATTGAAGCCACATTAGATTTTATTTCACACTTTTTAGCATAAGCTATCTAACAATATGTAATTTTTAGTGGATTTCAAATGAATTATAACAATTTTGATGTGTCATTGTTTTTGTTTTTCAGAATGGATGTACTTAACATATATATCAATTACATGCATACATTTAATAGTGAATTGCCAAATTTTCCCCAAACAAATTAAAGCATGATTTATTCATTATATTGTTGTCTATGTTTTTTAGTTTTACTAATTTAGTTATATGCTAGTATTATCTTTTGAGAATTGGAAATTTGTATTCAATTAATAATTATGTACTCTAAAGGGTAAAAATTCGTTATTCGACAGAAGATAGTGCAATACTGAAGAAGACATTCCCCCCATGAGAGGCTACATGAATAGTGGAAGTCAGAATTCCTGGGTTATTTGCTAGCAGTATAAAGCTCAGAACGATGAATGTGACAGAGTGATTCCATTATGATCCCCCTGTTCTTAGCTTTATAGTGATCACAGATAACTAGAGAATGTTGACCTTTTACAACACTCATTTTCCCTAGAAAATATCTTTTTCACATGCAAAATTGTCAATCCTGGGTTGTGATTTATAAAGTTATGCATATATCCACGCACGACTGTGCAAATGAATGATGATCCATTCTATGGTGTGATTCAGTGCCAGGAGTTAGCATTGAATGCGAGAAAGGATCACCAGTCATTCGTACAGTCAAACGTAGATCTACATTTAGCTCTACAAAACACAACCCTGATAGTTTTCAGACTTTTCATTGATTCCCAGTGGCATTCTGTAAGAAATTATGACTTGCTCTGTAAATGATCTTATGTGCTCTGTTGTGGAACATTTTTGTCTTGATATGGTAGACCATTCCAGAGGGGAATACAAATAAAAATAATTCCATTTAGATTGACGGGTAAATGACATCAATGGTAATTATAAAAGTAGAGCTTGTACTGTATTCATATGTATGTAATGTCCTTTCATGTACATGTAAAGCAAGTTGATTGTTGTCACATGGATATGATATATTATTTGATGTATTTCACCCTGATAAAGACATTCCTGCTTTGTGTATTCAGAGATTTGTGTAGAGTACTAGCTTCTTAGAACATACCAAAATGTATGTATCTGTTTAAGGAATGTTGCTCGAAAGTTGAAATCAATTGCAAGTTGCAGATGATCAGCACACACCAATCAAAATCATTGTTCCATATGCGCATTTTTAGAAGCGCACACCAGATTTGTAGTTGATATGCAATCGATTGCAGTTTTCTAGCAACACCCCTTAGTGACATATTTGTAAATATGAATATATTAAATGGAGACTGATAGCTAACACATATGGATATGTAGATTTATATATAGAAGTATTTTAGTTTTGTTGAATTTTGAGAGAGAAAGTGCTATATTATTATTATGTCCTGTATATGTTTAGATCCTAGTGGTCCCATAAACATCTACAAAAAGCAGTGGATTTGTGCTGAAAATAAATTGTAGAAACCAAAGAATCAAAGACTGGTTTTTTTTTTTTTGTCAGATTACAACAGAGATGCCAACCTCGCAAAAGAACGCGGTGGTTCAGAGTGTTTAAAATTACTAGGCATTACTGACTTTTAGGGGGAAAATTGTTTGGATGCCCGAAAAACTGACCATCTGAAAATTGCTCAACCTGAACTTTTCACTAAAATTTTTAAAACTGAAGTAACTGAAATTGTAAGAAACATGAGAAATATAAGTAGAAAAGTCATTTTAGTGAATTAATATATAAACATGTGAAACAAAACCTGACAATTATTTTCAAGCAAGTTAAGAAAGACTTTAAGAGCAACTTTATGAATGATTGGTGTATGTTTTGCTATACTTCACACATTGTCAATTACTCCGCACAATAACTAATACCTGTCTTTAGCAAAGTCGCAGTTAAAGTCTTTCGTAACACTGCCCAGAGCTGACACTGAGATTGACTAATCTCAATTTTACCCAATTTATCTACCACCAACTGACATGATGGAGATGGCCTACCTCAGGAATACTCCCCATTTATACAGAATATTCATGAAGTCACACTCTTACTCTACAAATAAGACGCAAATTTGAAGAATTGAACATTCAATTAAAAACAAGTACTTTATTCTGGTTTCGAAACCACACGTTTCAAAATTTCTTCAATCCATTTATAAATTGGTAGGACGAATAGGTCATTCTAATTTCAATCGATAGAATTCATTCCTTTATCAAAATCAAACTGCATAGATATATCCATGTTTAGAATAAACAAGCTGTCTTTAATTTTCAATCTCAAATTGATTTCTAATTCCTTGCAAATTTGAATAGAAGAAAACATTACAATCAAATATTGGCAGAGTTGAATTTGACTGTTTTCATATCTCTCAAAAGTAATAATTAATACAGATGATGGGGAGTCAATTGCTGTCTAACCAATACCAATTTTCTTTAAATAATGGCAATAGATTGAATTTAAATCATATAAAATACCAATACTCTACGAGATTCAAATAAATTAGCAGTAACTCAAGGTACAGGTACAATAATGTCCAAACTTGAGCTGAAATTTTTGTATCAAATGACTACAATTCAAAGCTTTGCTAAGTTCAATGTGAAGTTAAATTTAACCACAATATTATTGTCACATTCTACCTAACTGTGTGAGTTCTTAACAAAGCACAATGCAACATTTAACAAAAGATTTATTTTTCAATTCGGGGCATTTAGGCAATTAAAAAATAATGTCATATCTATTTCACCCACAAAAAAGACTGTTTCTACAACCATTCAATGATATTCATAATGAAATCTGTAACAAACATCAATGAATTTCATCAAGAGATTCATGATTTGCTATCATCACAACGGACATAACAGAGTCGTGTAATTACCCACTTGTCTTTCGGCACATACCACACATAGATGCCAACCATTCCAGGAATATTCATGAGGTGTATTTTAATATGAATTCAAGGCTTTCATTACAATAGAATGGCTGAAAGCATGTTTATTATTGTCATGTTTGCATTTTCATATGAATTCAAGGTTTTCATTACACTTTCACTTTTGTGCAGCTCTTGCACTGTTCACATTTTAATTTGACCTCATGCATATTCCGAAACGGTTGGCACCTCTGACCATACGGTTCTACATACATTGTATAGGAATTCACACCACAGGGTTAATATTCATTTATAATACAGTCACTTCAATATTCCAGTCTGTAATATGTAAATTCTCTTATAGATACATAGCTATTCTTTCACTTCAGTATCAAACCAAATCATAACTACCCACAGACAAATTTAGAATATTTTCTTACAAATTCTAAAATTACAAGGATAGTAATTTCATCAAAGCAATTTTACGTTTTACATAATCAGTATTTAAAAAGAGGGAACATCTCATGACTTGATGACGATTTCATGTGCATGAATCTTTTCTGACTAATGGACCATGAATAACTTTTCCAGTATGACGTATGATTTTTTTAATGATTGAAAACATACACTTTCAAGAGCATTTGATTTCTGCAATTCCGGATCTGATAAATACACATACAAAGTTCAGGGTTTCCTCCAACGAAGTTCATTATCAACTATCTGAACCATTACTTGAAAGTTTTGTTCAATGGACTTCCAACATAAGATAAATATCTTTTCAGACAGAAGGAAAATCACTACTTTCAGTATTTTTCTTATCATAACAGCTTCATTGTGAGTAATAATAGATTCCACTCCACTTTGAAACATCACTTTATGACCTAGAATGGTATAATTTTCTATAAAAAAAAAATTAAAACATAATGGAACTGACCGGAAAGAGCAAAATACACAAGTATATTCATTGGGCATTACCTAACTAATATATAATAGCACACTGCCATTTTAACATTTTATTACAGAAGAAAATCAATAAATACATCTGCTGGCAATGTGACAACAAACCTGATTAAGTGATAATAAAATTCACATATCCGTGTGTTCCTACGTGTATCTTCAATATCATTACAAAAACACACACACAAACATAAGACGGTGAGGGAAGGTTTGGGGTAGTCAGATAGGTGGATAGATGGCAGTCTTTCAAAGAATTAAGGCCAAAACTTGCCTTTCCATTTGAATGCTGTGGCTTGGAACCCTATCCAAGGAATAAATTTACTTTGAAACTGAGGAAATTGGGTACCTGGCTGTAATATTTATGCCAAGAAGTTCATGTGTACAAGTGGAAGGATTGATATAAAAAAAGTCCTTCGAGCCTTATGCAATGTTGATATTTGCACTATATAAATTGCAAGTTCCAATTTAAGCCAGTTCTTAAATTTTTAGGGTTTTTTTTCAGTCTTGCCATGTGTGATGTTGACGTTAGACAAGACATGATACAGAGAACAACATTAAGCAAAGTCCAAGTATTTCAGTGTACCGATTCTGCATACTTCAAACATACTAGAAGTCTTTCTAAAAACACATGTAGCACTTATCTTTTGTCAGATGAACTAAGATAGTTAACACAAAGTTTTCAAGAACAGAATGAGCTTCAACATTTTTGCATGTATTGCTCATTTTCCTGCATTCCTGACAAAACCGATAATGGAGATAATGGTGCTAAATAAAATCATACTCCTTACTTTTCTATCCTCATTCGCATGATAAGGGGGTACCATGATTTACAGCTGTATATATATCTCATGTAGAACAACATCAAACCCCTATACACACACTCGTCTCTTCAGATAACATTTGATTATCCACATTCATTTACATGAAAATTTTGCTTTGGGCCCCAGTCACATAGAGGCCCTGATTGAACATGATTCAACATGACCCTTTGTTCAATTAACAGCCCCAAAAGTCTTGTTGAATCGTGTTCAGTCAGGGCTTCGACATGTATGTGACTGGGGCTTTAGATACAAGGTGACACACCTGTAAACTTGTATGGTTGACTTGCAGCTTATTTCCATCGAAAATTCCTGTGGACAATAAAGGTTTTCTAAGAGATAGACAGATGAATGTACAGTGGGATATTCAGGTTCAGGTTCTGAATAAATAACACATCTGTAGAACTTGGTACCCCTTATCTAAACATAATAGGAAAGGAATCCAATTTCATGATAGCATCCCTGGTGATGGAATTGACCAGTTAAGCCCTGGTAATAGTAAAAGGGGAGTTTGTACATATTATAGTATCAAGACATTTTTTCTCAATCTGGATTTATCAAAAATATAATGAAAGGGAAACATACGTTCTAGAGCTGTCACTTAAAATTACACGGTCATAGCCAAGAGAGGGCGCTCAGGACAATGTATACTGCAATGACAGACATGCCATGATCCATCGGAAGAAAAGAAAACAGTGTGATCAACCCGTCTTGCCAATATGCTTCAAATAACAAACAAAATTGCCACCCAAACCTGGGTTAACTATATCTTGCACTGGCCATGTGGGTGGAGTTAATTTGATTTACATCTACCTTCTTTTTTAATACCACTCTCTAGAACACATGCATGTCAGTCTGTTTTTGTAAAGTCGTATAAAACGAGGACATTTTGAACTGAAAAGGGGGCTGTTCAACAAAATTGGCATAAAGAGGGTGTTATCAGAGTATATTAACCTAAGGGGGTGTTCTTCAAAAGTTGCAGTTGAATGGAACGTGCCAATCAAAATTGTTGTTTCTTGCTCATCTTGTCAAAAGAGCAGACAGTGCACAAATGAAAATTTCCAATTTGCAACTGATATGCATTTGATTTGCAATCGACTATGTAGCAACACCCCCTAAGTCACATCGAGTAGATCTGAGTATCTCACACTAGCCATGTCTGCGGGACTAATTAAATTGACAGCTACTTACTTCACCACTCTCCTCAACACATGTGGCAAGTATTTATACTTTCAAGAAAGCATTAGATCATGACTGGTATGGGGTCATTTTAATGAAATATAATCATATCTTCTTCACATGATTCACACCCTATAGATCAAAAGGAATTTCACAATCTAAAAAAAAGAAACTACTTAAGATTACAGGCTGCGTTAATCACTCTTCGTTCCTGTTACTCCTCCCAGCATTTTCTTCCGCTGTCGTAGCATGTGTGAATACAACCTTGGGAATACTGTGTGGGAGAAAAAAAGATAAAGACAGATAAAGTGAGATGAAGAGAGAATTAGGATGATTTCACGTAGGTGGTAATAGAAATTAATACATAAACAGTTTAGATTTTTAAATGGCTGCCATAGCAAATTGCATTTTTATTACAAGCATACTTTCTGTCCTTTTCAAGATAATTTTATTATCAAACGTTGATTTTTTTTTGGGGGGGCGAAGAATCAAATCCATAAAAAAACACAATTGGAATATTGCAGTTTGCTTTAAAAAATCTCATGGTCAGGCCCATAACTACAAAAGTTCACTTTATCAAAAACAAGGTCTTCTTTTGTTTGGTTGTGTATTTGATTTATTTTTCAGCTCATCAGCAATCTAGGAAGGGTCAATCTCCCCCCCCCCTCCTTTTCAGCATCCTGAATACAAAAAATTATGGACCTGATGGTAGCCAGTATTTTTTCATTCTAAACTGGAATAAAAGAAATATGCAATCGAATACAAGGTGGAATAAACAGTATCATCAGGAAGATACAAAGATGTTAGTAATCAAAGCAAATGTCATTGTCATTTGGAACCTCTGTCTTTCTGATTTAATTCGAAGGGTCAACAAAGTCAAATAATCAACTAAGTCAAAACAATTTAAAGGCTACTCTGCCTAAGTAGAACATCTCTAAGTTGAAAAATCCCCTCTGCCAAAGCAATTTTTTGAAAAAATTATTCAAGACATCTATTATTTACCTCTTGCATATATAGAATAATTTACAGTCCAAATAAAAATAGATTCAGTTCTATTTGAGAAGCGTTACATGTATTCAGTAATAGTTGAAATCTCTGTAAAATGAACTTACTTGGAATATAGAGAATCATGAGGAAGATAAGGACACTGTAGTAATCAAAGGAAATGTTGTAATCATTCGGCAACTCTAATGAATACAATCCCGTGCTCTTCACGTATGGCAGGGCTAGGTAGATGGTCCACAACTCACCCTAAAAACCAACACATTATTGAATACAGTCAAATACTTTGTAATATATGCACTTACATTCTAGTGAACAACTGCTCTCCACTGAATGAATATCAATGTAGCGCTCTTTGATTCATGCTGAAGTGCACATTAATTAAATTCAAACAAATCATCTCATTTGAATCAATGAGAGCTAATCCAGAATCCTGGTTTTAATCTAGCGAGATGAAAAAAGGCCTTACCCACTGAACTGGGCTGGCCAGAGTGTTACTCGCATTAAATGAGATAATATAAAGGACACACTAAGGAGGTGTTGCTCAAAATCAACTGCAAATCAACTGCAACTTTGCANAAGGCCATTCAATATTCTATAACGATAAACTTACTGTTACACCGATGGGATAGAGAACAATGAAAAGAGTGTATCGTAGCCACATTAGTACATAGGGCAGCCGATTGAGCAGAGCGAAGACGTAGAATGCATAGCGAATCACTTCAGTTATGGTCCATGCCATCACATACAGAATAATACTCTTCTCATTCTGAACCTGGAAGAAGATGGAATAAAGTGATTAATGTAAAACTCTGGTTGGCAGCAGAATACACATTTTCCATTGAAGAGCATTCACATACAGTGCAAATCAGAATTTTTTGCTTAAGGTGTGGTCACACCGGCCGAACGGAGCTGTAGCGGTCCTTTAACGGTAGGTATTTAGTCTGAAAGGAGAGACCCTAGTGTTTCGGTGTGTGCTTGTGCAGAGTGTGATACAGGGTATGCATTGTGTGAATACATCACACACAGAATCGTTCCTTCCTACAGCCTCGGGTAAGGCAAAAACAATGCAGTGTGTCACGTAGCGAAAGGTTGCATACTCTGTATTATGCTCACACAGAAATCTTAGGGTCTGTACTTGCAGACTACGCTAAAGGACCGCTACAGCTCCGCTCAGCCGGTGTGACCGGACCTTTACCTATTATCAATGTAAAGAACAGAACAATAGAATGATACCACTGTGATCCTATTGTCTTTGACTTTATAATGATGACAGGCAAGCAAAATATTCTGACTTGCAAAGCACAAAAAATAGATAACAAGTCAATGAAATGAAATTAAATATCTGAGCCTATGGAATTTTAAAAGTACAGTGGAACCTTGCAATAAAAAGGTCCTAGGGACCAAAGAAATTACCTATTTATATTGAAATCTTGCATTATCAGGAAAAAAAATAAATAAATACAAAGGGATTAAACCAGATAAATTCAACTTGTTATGATGAGAACTTGTGATATCAGATGGTCTTATGTTACATGTATATCAATTGCAGGCATGAAACTAGTGGGACTGAGTGTTCTGATAGCACCCATCTCTGCATATTCACTTACACTGTACACACAGGGACTGTACAGCACTCAACCACAGAGTCCTTACATAACATATCCCTCTGATCGCGCCTCCACGCAATCAGAGGGGTATACATATCGGAGGGTTATGTAAGGACTCTGTGGTTGAGTGCTGTGCAGTCCCTGTGTGTTCAATGTAAGTGAATATGCAGAGGTGGGTGCTATCAGAACACTCAGTTCTCAACTGGACTAGCATGAAACAGAAACTGATTCATCACTGTGCTGATAAGAAAGCAGGTCATATTATCTTCAAAAACAGTTTTAAAAACTGGTTTAGTGGAAACGTCTTTAGATAAATGGATGGACACAGGATCTAAATTCATTACCTCAATGAAATTGTGGGTGGCAGGCAATAGTAGAATGAGTGCCAGACAGGACGACCAAGGATGTAAGAATGCCTATCCAGATAACATGATAAATTGTTTCGATTGAGACCCTAACAATTCAATGTTATTTAACAAAGTAACTAATACTAAATTCATTACCTCAATGACGCTGTGGGTAACAGGCCACAGAAGTACGAGACGGGATGTCACCTGAAAGGCAGTCAGGACGGCCGATGATGGAACTATGCCAATAATGCAATGGACAACCTGTGAACAAAAANATTCATTACCTCAATGAAATTGTGGGTGGCAGGCAATAGTAGAATGAGTGCCAGACAGGACGACCAAGGATGAACAAATGCCTATCCAGATAACCTGTATTGTTTTGATGGAGATCCTTACATTTCAATGTTATTTAACAAAGTAACTAATACTAAATTCATTACCTCAATGACGCTGTGGGTAACAGGCCACAGAAGTACGAGACGGGATGTCACCTGGAAGGCGGTCAGGACAGCTGATGATGGAACTATGCCAATAATGCAATGGACAACCTGTGAACAAAAAGGACAAATAACATACATGAAAGTGGAGCCAGCATTTTGAAATGGTCGATATTGCACTTACGACTATTCCAGCAAATTGTCGCGTGTGGCATGTGGTCTTGTGGTTGGAGCGACTGCCTCATGAACTGGAGGTTTTGTAGTAATACCAAAGAATCAAATAAAAATGAGAACTTCTGCCTTCTTAAAAGCTAGTAATCTAAGAATAGTGAAGGGTAATAACAATGTCATACAGGGCCTGTTGAAAGACCAGCTTGTAGCTGAACTCCCCTGTTTAAACGATATCGTTTCTGTAGTCATGATGGACAGGAGTAACTGGAGGATCCATACTAGGTCTCGGCAGTTTAGCCGACCTGGTAGGTAGGTAGGTAGGTTTCTGTAGTGTTATCACAACTCTTTCACATGAAAGCAAAATCATAAAGACTGATATCATGTCAATTTAATCAATATAATTAAATCAATGAGTATGTACCTTAAAAAACCTGGACCTAATTTTCTGCAAGAATTTTCAGCCCTGAAAGAGGCAGATATAATCTGAAGGAGAAAAAAAAAGAAACCGATTGCTCTAAATTGTGACATACATTGTAGTCTGTTGAATTACATCAAACTATTTACGTTGACATATAAAAACTAAATGAAGGTATACTTACTTCAAGTATAGCAGCTGTCTGAAAGGCCTTGAGGGGCAGTTCAATAGCATCGTAGAGACCAACATTGGTTCCCTCTTGGAGGTAGTGTCGTACCCCCATTGCACCTACCGAAAGCCATCTGATAAACAAACAAACAAACAAACAAATAATAAATAACAACTTTTACAAGAATGGCAGATGTCTGAAAGGCCTTGAGGGGCAGTTCAATAGCATCGTAGAGACCAACATTGGTTCCCTCTTGGAGGTAGTGACGTACCCCCATTGCACCTACCGACAGCCATCTGATAAACAAACAAACAAACAAACAAACAACAAATAATAAATAAAAACTTTTCCAAGAATGGCAGATGTCTGAAAGGCCTTGGGGCAGTTCAATAGCATCCTTCTTCTTCTTCTTCCAATGTGAGTACATTCCTCTGGAAAGAGTAATATCGTACTTTGAGACCAACATTGGTTCCCTCTTGGAGGTAGTGTCGTACCCCCATTGCACCTACCGATTGCAAAACAACAAATAAATAACAAATAATAAATAAAAACTTTTCCAAGAATGGCAGATGTCTGAAAGGCCTTGGGGCAGTTCAATAGCATCGTAGAGACCAACATTGGTTCCCTCTTGGATCGAGGTAGTGACGAACCCCCATTGCACCTACCGATTGCCATCTGATAACCAACAAATAAATAACAAATAATATTGAATAACTTCTTCAAGAATGGCAGCTAATTCAAAGGCCTTGAGGGGTAGTTCAATGGCAATGTAGAGATCTACTGATAGCCATATGCAAATAAACAACAAATATTACATTATAACTTCTTTAAGAATGGCAGCTAATTCAAAGGCCTTGAGGGGCAGTTCAATAACAATGTAGAGATCTATTGATAGCCATATGAAAAAAAACAAAAACAAATAAACAACAAATATTAAACAACTTTTCCAACAATGGCAGCTGTCTGAAAGGCCTTGAGCCAAGTTGAGGGGTAGTTCAATAGCATCTTCTTCTTCTTCTTCTTCTTCTTCCTCCGCTTTTTTCGGAGATCAGCTTTCGCCAGAGTACAGTTGACATGGATGGTGAATAAAGAAGTTGGTAACTATAGAGCTGAAAGAGTGCGGGCACGCGACAGGTGGATTTTATACAGAAATAGGAGAGTAGGGTTGCAGAGTTTGGCATACACAAAAGGAGGGAGTTGAAGAGAGTTTGGGAGAAGAACAGATTTTGTGAAAGATGAAGAGTCAACTCTAATATAGTGGGGAAATGTTTCCTCCGGCAGGTGTCTGCTTTTCAGCTCGTTGGAGCGAGTGGAGATCAGGTCGAGCATATCTAGACAATGTGGATTGCCAGGACTTGATGGAGGTAGTCTGCTTGAGTAGAGCATGGAGAAATGTGCGATGCTCGTATCGGTCTGAGGAGAGATCTAGAGTCTGACCGACTAGGAGTAGTCTTTCAAGATCAATCTGGGCACTGAGTGGGATGAGTCCAGTGAGAAGAAAGACCGATTCATCAGCTGCCGACTTGGGAAGACCAAGGATCTGCTTGAAGAGTTGCTTCTGCGCCTGGTCGAGTCTATTGCACATCCCCTTAGTCAGGCTTATTATAGCTACACCATAGAGCATGCGTGGGATGCAATATGTCTTCCAGAGTGATACGCTGTGCAGCGGCAATAGTCCTCCTGTGTATGCTCCAGCTCCAGTGAGGGCATAGAAGGTCCCAAGACCCTTGGAGATTATTTCCTCGGTAGGATCTCTCTTGATATTGCATTTGGTGATGCCGAGATGGGGGTGCATAGAGGAAACCTGCACCGAGTCATCCCCCAGATACCATGAGTCACAGTTGTCTGCATTTTTGTTACGGTTGAATACAATGACGCAGCTTTTGGAGGGATTGATCTTATATTTCCACTTCCGAGCATATATGTTGGTCTCGTCGAGCATGGTTTGCAATTCTGTGGGAGAGGCACTCAGCAGGGCAACGTTTGTTGCCTCTTGGAGTCGGAGGTAGTGACAAACCCCCATTGCACCTACATGTACCGACAGCCATCTGATAAACAACAAACATTAAATGACAACTTCTTTATTACTTTAAGAATGGTAATGGTAGCTATTTGGTCTTTTTGGAAATAGGTAGTTCAATAGACTCACGAGTCATAGAAACCTCATTTGAATCTCCAAGACCAAGGGAACCCAAAAAATTGACGGAACCTACATTTCTCAGAAAGCTTTTTACACGTATGATGGGAGGTCCCACGTCAGCGCACCTAAACTTTCAGCTTGAAAAAAGCTTGAAGTCAATGAATATCCAATACAATTTTAATCGTATATTTTTACAAATATCCTGAAGATTATGTGTGAGAAATATCTCAGCAAAATCTGACCAGGAACAATGTCATTTTAGATGAAATATACAC